>VUQK01033504.1:0-11609 GCA_015106715.1 Bujurquina vittata
CTCCTTGAAAGACCAGCATCTGCCGCTGATTACATGTGTACATGTATGTATTTGCATCCAGAAGGTCTAGTACTGTGTTTTCTCTACTGCCATAATTGGAATACTGTTGATTTTATGCCCAGTGATTTATTAATGGTAGAAATCTGTTACTTTTTTGTCGTGTGTGTACATGTGCAGCTTTGAGGAGAGCAGGCTTTTATCTTCCTGCTTGGAAAAAACAGCAGCAGTTTAATGGCTGTTATTACTATGAACCGACTTTTCATGGCAAGCCTGTCTGGAGCCTCTGTGGAAAGGGTTAATGATGGACCAGCTGCTCTTACATTGTTATGTGTGCGCGAGTGTGCACGCAGCAATAGATACACACTCTCTTATTCTTGCTTCTTTGATGTCAGAATACTCCAGAGGCTCCTCTCTCCTCCTCCCCATCCTCCTTTCCTCCTCCCTTCCCAGCCACTCCTCTCCCATCCAATCCCTCCCTCCTAGTCCCTATTTTTTTCTCCAATCACTCCCTTCCTTTTCTTAAGGACCTCCCAAATCTCTTTAGCCCTGCCTTGCCTCCGCCTCCTCCAGTACTCTCCTTTCTTTTTTCCTCCTTTATCCCTCCTCTCTCCCTCCCTCCATACCCATTCGCGTGCTTTGGTTTCTGCAGCTCTCTCGCAAAGTAAACAGAAGACAGAAGAACAGAAGCAGAAGCCTCACACTCCTGCACACACGCACGATTCGCCCGAGCTTCAGCTGCTAAGAGTGTGTGCTGGCAACCTCAGTGGTGTGTGTAGTGTATATATGTGTGTGTCTGCATGGGCATCCCTTGTCTGCATCAGCTGTATCAACTCTGACTGCTCAGCGCTGCCACTGACAGAAGTAAAGAAGGGAGGGACAGGAAGTAAAGACAGAGAGAGTGGCCAAGAGAGGTTGAGAGGGGTGAGAACAGTCAGAGTGAAGTATTGGTGACCAGAAGTGTAACTGACTCTCTATGAGTCTCCACATGCTGTGCTCTATGGCGAACTCTGGCTGTGTGCTACTGTCCGGGTCTGGGATGTTGCCCCATTCTCTGCAGTGCCCCCCTGCTTTTCTCTATCTGCCCCAGGTAAGAAAGCATGCACTACAACACCAATCAGCAACCACACCCCCTTTTAGCTCACAGCTGTTCAAGCATCTTTTCTATTCTCTTCTTTTCTTCTCTTCCAGCAACATGTTCTTATTTTTATGGTAATTTATTTGTTCTTATATTCTGAATTTATTGTTTCTGTTTCCATGAGACACATCCTCTGTTCTAATTATTGATACTAATCTTCAGAAATGTGGAAAATCAACAAATGTGTCAAATGCAGGTTGTCAGTTTTCCAAAACTTTAATCAGCGGTCACTGCACCGTCACACTTCACTGCTTACATTTCTTTCCATCACGCCTAAATAGAATTCATGAACATGAACTCAAAACTATTACGTGTGTGTGTGTGTGCGCGCGTGTGTGTGTGTGTTTTCAGTGGGCAGCAGGACAGGGACAGATGTCGGCTCAGAACTGAATTAGACAACAGAACCGAATAACTGCTGGCTCACTTCTTAAAGTGGCTGCATGCCTGTCATTCAGATGGTTGTGTTTCTATTAATTGTGCCGCTTTTCTCCAGTTATTGCTCTGCATGCTTCACTCTGTTTATTTACTGTAAAAGTACTCAACTGACAGCCCATCAATCCATTACCATGTTACGTGCTAGCACAATCCATGCCTCTGTGGGTTTGTGACTGTGTGTGTGTGTGTGTGTGTGTGTGCATGCGCCTGGTTTTACTACTGGCACCATGTGCGGTGGCAGGCGGTCCCTTTTTCTCTAGACAGTTTGTTATTGCGGCCGTATAAAATATGATAAGACTGGAGAGAGCTGCCACATAAAATATGAGCACGCTGCAGTGAGCTAACCTGCCACGTCCAGACTCCAAATAGTCACCACACATCACCTTTACAGGGCAGCCCAGACCACCCGCCTGCTGGCAGCACACACAAACATGCAGACACACTCATACGCAGAAAGAAAGAACCAGCTGGGATGAACAAACACACACACACACTTTGTTTCATGTGGCTACACAAATGGCACGACTCCTCGGGGAAGCAGTCTGTTAGAGGCTAATGGTGTATATGTGTGTATGTTCATTTATTTATTTTCATTGCTTGTGACACACATGGGAAGACCCTGTCACACAATGCAAACTTGCACTATTTTGCTTTTGTTTTGTTTTGTTTTGGGTTTTTTTTGCATGTTTGGTTTTGGTTAATTTTTTATATATGGAGAAAAGTGCTGGTGAAAGAAAAGCTGGTGAACGAGCTCTGAGTCTTCAGATTCACATTCATTACCTGAAGTTATTCTTTGGCGTGTGAGCCGTCTTCTGAAGCCTAATAGCATCCTTCACTTTCTACATCTTTATGCCATCTTTCAATTCAAATTGAATATTTACATTTTTTTTTTAGTGTGTCTCTGTTTTCTTCCTCAAAATCTTTAAGAGGGTGCAGTAAACCACGCTGATTGTGCAAAAACCTTTACGCAACTCCAGCCCAGGAAGAGACACACACACAGTGAACATTGCTGTAACACTGGGCAGCAACAACTCTTCATCTTTTAAATGTTTCACCTTTTTTTTGCCTTTGTGCTGGCCACAGTTGTCAGATCCTCTTGGTTATGTGATCTGTTGCTGAGGTGTCATAGAAACGTTTAGTGCCTATTGTCTCCTATGTGCATTGTCCGGTTGAAGTGTGCAGACATGTTTTGATGCTCTTCTGAGAAAGTAAGTGACAGAAAATGCTGTTTAGCCGGCACTTCCTTTCTTGAATGTGTCATTCCGTTAATGTCGCTGTCAGCATCAGCCCTGAACACATTTTATTGGTCAAGCACCACTTCGGACTAAGTGGTGTGTGTGTGAAGCCTCTGACCCTGTGTTTAAACCTTCAGTAGGATTCTGATTGATGATCCATCCGGCTGCCCATCCTCTATCTATCCATATGAACAGACTGCAGCTAAGCATGCCCCCCATATATTTATCTCCTCCATCAATGTATATTGGATTTCCCTTCCCTTGCCCCTCTCCCATCCACCCTTTCCCTCCTTTGTCTCTCTCCCGATTTCTTTCCAAGGCATCGCCTTGGAAAATGCAGTCCTCTTAAGTCAATACCATGTGCTAAATTTGCTTGTGCAAGCTCCTTTGCTCTCCCCAGGGCGGACGGGGTTGGAGTGAGGAGGTATGAATCTTTATCGAAGCACACCTATACTTAAATACTTCCTGTCTACTGCAACTAGTTGGAATACACTGAGGAATGTGGGGAAATAAACCGCTCACTGTTCATTTCATTCGCGGCTTTTTTCTCTTTCCTCTGGCGTCTGTTTACTCGCTTTGATACAGCGTTCGTTGCTGCAAGTAGTAAAATGCTCCGCGTGTTCTACTCTTTGGATTTCAACTGCTAGAATGTGGTCAAAGAATATGAGAGTGCAGCTGGTATGATGTTTATTGTGCACAAAAAATTCTTATTCAAAAATAACACGATTTGTCTCCTTTTAAGCTCACGATAGTTATTTATTCATTTATTGCAGAAGTGATGAGTTTTGTACATGCTTGCCATCTCTCAATTATTGCAGAGCCATGAATTCACTTCCATCCGGGCCCTTTTTCTTATTGCATAGCATAATAAATACACTGCATGGGAGTGTCATATAAAGCACCTGATGATTGGTTCTGCTGGAGGTTTCTTCCTGTTAAAAGGGAGTTTTTCCTTCCCACCGTCGCCAAGTGCTTGCTCAGAGGGGGTCGTATTGACTGTTGGGTTTTCTCTGCAGTATTGTAGTGTCTTTACCTGCAATACAAAGCGCCTTGAGGCCACTATTTGTTGTGAATTGGCGCTGTATAAATAAAATTGATTTGATTTGATTATTGGAAAATAAAACAAGGACATCAAGCAGTTAATATTAAACATGGTTAAACGAGCAAACTCAAAAAAGGGCGTTAGAAAAGAGAAAGAATTAGACCTGCTGCTGACACTGCAGCATCAGTATCAAAGCCGCTCATTTAATTCTGATTTGCAAAATTTGCATTGTAAAAAAAAAATCTTTAGAGTTGCACCGAGGGGCAATGGTTAGTGCTGCAGCCTCATAGCAAGAGGACTCTGGGTTCTTTCTGTGTGGATTTCACATGTTCTCCCCCTGCCTGTGGGAGTTCCCTCTGGCTCCCTCCCGCAGTCCAAAGACACACACGTTGGGTTACTGGTTGATTCTAAATTGGCTGTAGGTGTGAATATGAGGATAATTGGTTGTCTGTCTCTCTGTGGTAGCCCTGTGATGGACTGGTGACTTGACCAAGCCCTAATCCACCTCTCGCCTCAGCACAGCTGAGAGAGGCTTCAGCCGCCCTGCGTGATGTTAAACAAGTGAATGAATGTGTGAAAAATCAGGAGTTTGCAGCACAATCCCAAAACACTCTGTGGCTTTGGAAAGCCTCACTTGTGTGTTCTCTTGTTCTCAGTGGTTGATGTGTAAGAATGAAGCGATCAGTTGTTACTGCAGGAAACTCTGATCTTTCCTTCTCAGCCACTGAATTCAAAAGTCTCAGTGCTCAATATCCTGTAGCACGGCAGTTTTCCCACTTTTATGAGCGTCTGAGCACGCAGAGGCTTAACACACAAAAACACACACAGAGCATCGCTTCACTTTCATGTGTAATCTGTTTGAACCATCGCTTCTTTGCTGAGCCTCTAAAATGCAGACATGAAATCAGTGAGTTCAGCAACAGCTGAGGGATACAGCAGAGGTAGAGAGGCAGAAACAGCACCCTTAAAAAATTAAACAACATTCAGAAGGGCAAATTTTAAAAAAAAAAAATGATGCTAGGTTTTAAAGGAAGGAGCACTTTTCTTGAACATAATCTAGTGACAGACTAAAGACTGATTTTGCTGTAGATGGTTTTCTGCAGAAAGTATAGCATTGAGTAGATCAGTTTATCCAGTAAACATTTGTGGCACAGGCCAGCTGGGAGCCCACTGAACAGGCAAAAAGCAAACATTTTAGAATATTCTCTTAAACCTTTGGCCTTGAAACCACATATTACAGTACCTCCATGTTGCTGATCCCAAACGGTGCAGAGACTACAGCGTTCCACAGCGAATGAAACCCACTGCAGTGGATTTAGCTAATGCAAGACAAACATGAGGAAAAGAAGAGAGGGAAGCACCCCTTTTCTGGAACTGATTTTTTTTTTTAAATGTAAAAAAAATTTTTAAATGAGAAGCATCCTGCTCTCATCAGTGGAAAGGCCTCTCCCTCTCACAACCACAAAAACATAACTAGTGATGAGGGCTCAGGAGGTGATGAAGACTTGCTGTGATATTGTACATAAACAGAGTCTTTGTCTTTCCCTGATGAACATCAGTAAGACACATACAGTAGATTCTTACATGCAACTTTATTTGTTGAATTTTTCAATCATTTTAGTTTTCTACATTCCTTATATGACCCTAAAATGGGGCATGCATTTGTACTGGCGAAGCTCATATCAAAGTATACCTTTGAATTATGTTTTTATATGTATGTTTAGTCTGCTCTCAGACCATCAAACACCACCAGGGCTGCGGACGGCTGGTAAACTAACAGAGAGAATGGATTTGATCCCGTGTTCCAGCAGCGACTGGGCACAGCCAGGGAAAAGATGCGCTCATGGCAGCGTCTCTGCCTTAGATGCCTGGACTGTACCCGGCTCTGCTCACCTGGCACTAGATCCTTCTTCCACTTATCCAATTCAGGGTCGCGAGGATGCTTGAGCCTATTCCAGCTGTCATACGCACGAGAGGCAGGATACACCCTGGACAGGTCGCCAGAATATTGCAATGCTTAACAAAACTTCAACAATTAATCATTAATAGAATTTAGTCTTAATACAGACGGGCTCTTTCAGGATCACCTAATACACAGAGTCAGAGTTTACAGCGAAATTATCTGTTGCAGGGCAGTTTTATCAGAGCAGTCACAATATTTTCATTTTAAAGTTTGATCTCCTTCCCAAAGTAAAAAAAATAATTCTTGTCACATTTATCTTTTTTTTTTCAAGCTTTGCTGCTGAAAGTCAGCATCTGCAATAAGGATTATGGTTTCCTGGATGTTTACCATGAAGAGCTCGCTAAACATTAGTCATAAGAAATTGGTCTTTAATGAATTAAATCTTTGCTTCATTATTATTATTGCACAAGTAAACAAATAATTGTCTTTAACTAGAGGATCCAGGCTTGAGTACTTACAGTACCAATCCAGCAAAATAGTGAAATACACAGTATTACACAATATTACTAAAGCAAATACACAAACATTTTTTTGTTTTAATTTGATGTTTGCATTTCATCTTGAGGCAGCTGTTGTTGTGATATAGTGATATATAAATAAAATTCCATTTGCAAACATACAAACATATATGTCTGCATACAAAAATGTTTACATACACAAAGCAGCCTAAACAAGTCTGCATGTATGCTCATTTCCTACTTTTTTAGTATTCAGGAGACAGATGTTAAGTTATATTATAAAAAAGATTAATATAGAGAAAGTGATCACACTCAAGGTTTAAGAAAGTTAGTGACTTACATTGGAGTGAAAGGTTTGCTACAGCATGTTCCATGTTTGCGCTCTGTGTTACTAATGAACAGCTTGCAGATGCTGAAAAGAGTGAGGTTTTTTTTCCCCTCTCAATCTTTTGTTCCGTGTCCACCTTTTACATCCTTACCCCGCTGTAGTCTTTCCTAAGCCTCGATAAGCCCAGCTGCTCTGAGGCCAAGTTCACGCTGAGCATGTTTTACATCTTTCAAAGTTAGAACTGAATTCATAATGTCATTCTTTTACCCGTTTTAAACACACACTCACATACACGCATACACAAACCTCTCAGTCAGACAGTGTGTTCTGCCTCTTATTAGCTTTTCTCACCCTTGTCCCAATTTATAAAACAAGAACAGTATAATTGGATGGAGGGCCCTCGTTTCTTGTTTTTTCTTTCTGCTTCACTTTCATTCTTTATTTTCTTTCCCTTTTGTTTTTTTCCCCTTTTTTCCTTCATGTGTTCTGTCTGTATTCAGACACTGCTGAATAAGAACATATAGTATTCCCTTCCTGATTTTTTTCCTTTGCATATTTGTCACACTTACATTGTTCAGATTATCAAATACATTTTAATATTAGGCAAAGATAAGTTGAGTAAATACAAAATGTATTTTCAAATGAAAAAATCTATCCAAACCTACCTGACCTTATGTGAAAAAGTAATTGCCCTCAATGTTGTTCTCCACATCTGCACTGAACCTCTGATGAAGGCTCCTAGGGTCCTGTTGAGGCCATTTAGGGTGTGTCTCATCCATTAGCGGCTCATCCATTGTTCATTGCTCACTCACGGAGTGAGGTTAGCTTCTTTAGCCAATAGGTGGAACTCATGTCAGGCTGTCCAGCTCTTCATATTTCAGACTCTTTCTCGGATCTCTCCCAATGTGATGTTTACTGGATCTGGTTCAGGGAGGTTGCTGTGGTCTGGTTCCCACATGCTCTTCCAGTATTGCTTCATCTCCAGCGTTGGTGCTGTTCTCATGTTGATTTTTGGATTTAAGCGTAGTTCTTGGGACTATATACTTTTAATGTACAGCACTTTGGTCAGCTTTGTTGTTTTAAATTTGCTATATAAATAATCTTGACCTTGTTCCCCTGCCACTGAGAATACACCTTGGATTGTTCAGAAGAACATTTGGTTTATTTGCCTAGCTTCTGTCTCTTGCAGAGGCGGGACGTCTGGGGGGGTTGGGGGGGAACGCACGCCCCCGGCCCGGGCCTAGACGGGGTCAGGATGGGTGAGAGGATAAGATTTCAGGTAGCCAGGCCTCTATCATGGGAGAGCTGCAGAAGGCAGGCCCTCTCCTGATTGTATCCTGATGACCACGGTGTATGGTCAAAGACATAACCAACAGTCGGGACATCGCCCCCAGCGTCCCTGGCCAGCTGCTTTATTTTAGAATCTCTTTTCCGGACCAAATAACAAATAAAAAATCTGTTGCGGATCTGGCAAAAATGCTCCTTGTCAACCACGCAGGAGTAACTTCTACATTCAGTGAGGTTTGAACCACCCTCCTTTTATTTTTGACTCTTCCCGTCACCATTGTAACCTCTGAGCGCTCATTCTCAAAGTTAAAACTCATTAAAAACCACTTGAGGAGCACAGTGGGACAGATGAGACTGAGTGGACTTGTCATGTTGTCCATAGAGAATGAGAGAGCAAAGAAAATGGACTTACAGAGCATCGTGGACAAGTTTGCGGAGTGCAAGGCTCGTCGTACACCCTTCAAATGGCAGTGAGTGGGTCTAAAGTACTTCACATTGAAATTGTGTTTGTGAACATGTGGGCCGCTGTGCCAGTTTTACCGAACCTAAAAGCTGCTGATACAGGCTCTGAGCTGAAACAGGTAAAGTGGGAGCCAAAATGATCCGATCGCTATCCGTGGTGCTGAACTCCTTTGAATTTGTGTTGTTTTATCATTAGTTACCATGTTACTCAATGTTTTTGTTGTTCTCTTGTTGTGTTATAGTTCATGTCCATTTGATGGACTTCAAAATGACATAGTTGTTTTCTGTGGTGCCGAAGCTTGTAATTCCCGTTGTTGTGGGCATGTGTGTGTTGTAAAATGATGTTGTGATGAGCTTTATTATTTGGGTATAAAGGGTCCGGTAATTTGACCCGCCCCCGGCCCAGCTCTGTTTTTTTCTGCTAGTGGTCTCTTGTATACCTCTTCAAGTGGTTAGCCAAGGCTATGAATCCAGCTTGCGGCTTGGTACCCAGTCTCGTGTGTCATAGGGCAAGAGGCAGGGTACACCCTGTACAGGTCACCAGCCCATCACAGGCCATTCACACATGTGGGCTATTTAGAATCAACAAGTAAACCCCACTAACACCATGTCTTTGGACTGTGGGAGGAAACCAGAGTACCTGGAGAAAACCCATGCAAACACAGGGAGAATATGCAAATTCCACACAGAAAGGCCCAGGCCAAGGTAGATTCAAACCTAGACCTTCTCACTGTGAGGCAACAGTGCTAACCACCACGCCACCACCGTCCACCACATGTAAGCATTTAAGGCAATAGACAGAAAGCACACTGGTTTGTGCAAAGTTATTTCTTCCATTAACAAATTGTAATATGTTATTGTGTCTCGCTTTCTCATAATGCTTATGCTGACACTAATGTAGTAATCTGGGAAATAGTAAGCTCATAATCTGCTGTGTAGCATCTGCTGCTTAATTGCACAGCCAATCTGTATTGCAATTATGGTTAAATATAGTTAAAGTTTTTTGTTTTTTTAATTTAGCTCCAATTTCAATATCATTTGCTTCTCTCAGAATGTACTGTCTGAAGGCCATGACAAAGCTGGGCCCAACGACATACTGATACATTTTTGTTGCAATAATTACCGAGCAATGCAGTCATACAAAACCGTTTATTTAATAAAAGTAATTATGTACTCTGTCAATTATAGTCAAGTCGGTTTATTTATGGGTAAATTTAGACCAAATAGCTGTACAGTTTAAAATAAAATAAAATAAAATAAAAACACACAATCAAAATACATGAGTAAAATAACATAAGTAAAATTGAATCAGATAAGAATTTGGTTTAAGAGCCAGAGAATTAAAGCAGGTTTTTGCATTGGCTTTGAAAATTTCTGTTACCCTGATGTGAAGAGGGAATGTGTTCCACAATTTAGCAGCAGCAACCATAAAGCCCTGATCACTGATGTTTTAACCTCAGATTGTTCTGCTTGACAGTCTTCAGTGATCTAGCAGTAGTGTGTAAAGTTAAAAGATCAGAGACGTAAGGAGACACCACCCCATGGAGTGACCTGAAAACAAACAATAAAATCTTAAAATCAACTCTAAACCGGACTAGGAACCTTTGTAAAGAAGTCAAAATGGGTGTTATGTGGTTTCTCTTGTTTGAGCCAGATAGGAGTTGGGCCACAGCATTTTGAACATGGCAAAGAGACAAAGAACATGGAGAGAGGAGCGGTGGTTTTGAAATGAACGTGAAAAGAGTTTAACACACTCAATGACACCTGAAAGTGTCCTTTTAGTCAAAGCTCTCCAAGCAGCCACATAGGTGTATAGTTAAAGGTTATCCAGACAAGACATCTTGTTAGCAGCAGTGTGCTGAAGGGGTGCAATAGGGATTTGGATCACAAGGTCAGAGGTCATTTTTGTTTTTACCAGTGTTGATGTGAGATGGTTTATAATTACTCCAATGTTCAGCCCTAACTTTAAACAGCTGATAGCGTTTCTGACTCTGTGTGTGTGTACAAATTTCATTTTGTTACGTTTGCCTGCATATATAAGTAGTGCAATTTTTTTTTTTTACCTTGCACAAGAATTGTATATACCAAGAGGGGGTGTAAAAAGGGTGCACAATTCAGAAAAGAGTGTGCGTCTTCATGTACGTAAAATAAGCCCGCTGGTTATTGTTGGGCAGGATTTTAGGAGCTAAAAGAGCAAGTCAGCACTTTAGCCTCATGAAAATGACCCATAAATCCTTGACTCTGGAAATCCACACAGACCACCTCTTTGCAGCTACATGAAGCATACGTATTGATTTAAGTGTTCAAGCATTTTTTAAAGTTCACAGACTACAGTGTTTTATTTTTTGTCTTTGGTAACCTACAGTAACATTCCCAGGTCATTACATACTGAGTCTTGGTAAGGAGACACAATGAGATATGAATCAAAAGGACATCCAACACATTAAAATGTGACACTATGGTGTCCTGACTAAGCATCAGTATGTGGCAAGTAGTGCATGGATATTTGATTGTCGATATATATGCTTGTATCTATTGGCCAATTGTCAGTCATTTGCTAATGGGTGTGCCTGCTGTTGAGTTCCATCCTTATATCTATTATCCAGTTTTGGTTAAATTTTTCCTTATGCAATGATAATGTAACAAAGGTCTGAATGTTTTATGATGATTTGTTTTCTTTGTTTGACAAAAAACACACACACACACACACAAACCTGCATGGAAAATAAGGATCAATATCTGCACTAGTTATTGACCAATAGCTATTTGCAATGCAAGATGATGTTGAGATGAGAAATACTTTCCTACATTTCTTTTGTTAATATCAAAGGTTTCATAATCACTAATCGGTGCATCCCTAATTCTAGGTAAAAGCTACAAAAAAAATTTCAGCAATTACACAGAGTATGTAAACTTTGACATGAAAATAAAGTGATTTGCTCATCATTTAAATATGTCATTCAGGAAAATTGAATGTCTGCAGCAAGTCCATCCATCCACTCTCTTCTGCTTTTCCTGTTCAGGACAGGAAAAACTCCATCTACAGTGGTGTGAAAAAGTGTTTGCCCCCTTCCTCATTTCCTGTTTTTTTGCATGTTTGTCACACTTAAGTGTTTCGGAACATCAAACCAATTGAAACAATAGTCAAGGACAACACAAGTAAACACAAAATGCAAGTTGTAAATGAAGGTGTGTATTAGTAAAGGTGAAAAAAAATCCAAACCATCATGGCTCTGTGTGAAAAAGTGATTGCCCCCCTTGTTA
>VUQK01033505.1:8939-21275 GCA_015106715.1 Bujurquina vittata
AGTAGAGGCTACTTTCTTGTCGCAGAAGGCTGTATCCATTCTGAAGCAGCTACTGATCTCATTAAGAGGCTAGCGCCGGTGACTGAGCGTACGGGTGTTCTGTATGTAAATGTAACGGGTGTGAACTCTTCATTCACCCGTGTATGAATGACAGCACTCGTGAATAGACTTGATCACCTTTACTGTGATAGACACAAAAAACACCAGTTTAGTGTCTTCACACACACACCAGGCACTGGCTCCCTATAAAATAAAATGGCACTCTATAATGGCTGCAGTGCAGTGATAGCCATGCTCCGCTAGTTGCAGCCGCTAGCTAAATAAAAGCATCCTCAAAATCACATCAGCACACCAAAGTAATCAAAACAACACAAGGATTTCTTTAAACCTTTTCTTAAGAACACGAATCAATGTGAGAATGAAGCTAATACATTAAATAAGTAAATAAAATTCACGAGAGAGCCGCAGCCAAACTTACCCTCAGCAGTCAACACAGTGTTGTGAGGGAGGGAGTGAAGCGACCCAAAATTACATTCGCGGGAGCGTAGCGCACTTCCGGTTTTTCAAAATAAAATACAACATCGATAAAATTCACATATATATGGAAAAATAAAATACAGCATTGAAAAGGAAATTAAATAATATTGCTGTGCATTCTTAACTCCGTTACACATGTCCACGATGTGCTGCGCGAACAAGAAGAAAGTGATGACGTGATCTTTACAAGTTGTACAAGAGAAAAAGCAGCCAACAAGAGCTTAGCATATTAAATTCTTTGGACACCTCCATGTGTAATGAAGCTGGCTATCAGGACGCCAAGAGAGTGCAAAGCTTTATTTTTCCAGCTATTCTTTAAAAAAACTGTATTCCACTACTGCTACACAGAGCATGGATTTTTACGGAAGCCTTCCTCCACTGCTAGCATCAGGAGTTCACAGCTGTCAGGTGAATTAGTCAGAGTGGATGACATAACATGTTGGCATTAAGCCTGAATCATTTGTTCTGGAAGGCACTCTAAGGCGGCATTAAATGTCAAAGGTTTAAATTATACAAAGCAAACACAGGTAGTTTCTCTTCTCAACAGAGCCACGGTAGGCTGACATCCCCACCCTCCTCACACTTGTGAGGACCTTCTGTCACATGTGGATATCGCAGTGAGACCGGGGTTTGTGTCTGGGTCAGCGTGTGCTTCAAAGCTCTCTGTTTTTCCCTCGAAGTGTTAACAGCGCAGAGATGTTTGCAGTGAAAATGTCAGGCTGTGCAGAAGGAAACTGAGCAAAGTGTTCACCAAGATAAATATCATGCTGGATGCAGATATAAAACTTGGTATGTATTCTAGAAAAGCACAATGTTTGCTTAATATCTGTATGGATGTACTACATAAAGTCTGAACACAGCTACTTCTTCAAGGTTTTTTTTTGGAGTTTTAGTGTTTTATACTGTTGGAAATGCCCTGCATGCTGGTTGAGAGGAGGACCAGTGTGCAGAGCTGTCAAGATAACAAAAGTCTGTTAGGTTTTTTTTCTTGTTTTCTCTTAGTAATAAAAATGCTCCCAACAAGCACACGCGTCCAAACTTTGACCCAATTTGCATGCACAGTTTTGCACATTTGAAAACCTCTTTTTATTTCACAGGGAAGATGCAGTTGTATGTTTTTTTATATTTTATGTATTTTGTTTCTATATGTATAGTTTCGTACTCATCGTTGGCACTCTCACTTTGAGGTTTAGTTCTGTAGATTGTATTTTTCCTGCTGCTGGTACACAATAATTTCCATTGCAGGATCAATAAAGTATCCATCCATCCATCCATCCATCCAGCCATCCATCCATGTGTAAAACATGCAGCCTCGCTCTCAGCTGTGTGATGATGATTCAGTATATCAGTAACAGACACGAATAAAAGGAGAGAGGGAAAAAAACATCCAGATTAAAAGCAATTTTTTCCTTCTTTTTTCTCTGACACAAGTTGACAAGTTTTCCGTCTTTAACATCAAGCGTTTGTATGTTTTGTTTGTATGTTAAAGCTGATTTTTTTTTTTTTTGGGAAACACTTTTAAAAATCTACCTCCAGTGGGAGCATCCACTGTCTTTGTCTTGTTGGCTTGAAGTTACTAGAACACACAGTTTGATGCTGTGACGCTGATGTGCAATTTTAACTTGGAGGGGAACTGACAGTGGATGTCCCACTTTACTCTGTATTGTGTAGTGGATGTCCCACTTTACTCTGTATTGTGTTTTAGCATTTAGCGTTTCAATTAGGGCCGAAAGCAACACCTTCAGTGGCATCTTATTACAACAAAAATACTGACACTCACTTATCTTTCTATTTCATGTCCTTTTGGTTCACGTGTGCGCGCTGTGGAGACACACACACTCCTGTGAGTGTGTGCTACTGTTCCTGTTTTTCATGCTGAGCTGTCGCCCGAGCACCAGTTAAAGTCCAAAGCATTTAATCATCTCTCTCACAATGCTTGCTCTTTCTTTGTTCTTGCTGCTTTTCCTGAAAGTTGGAGAGAACTTGAAAGCCAGAGTAATGTTGCCTGGGATGATGTATTACCTCACACACTTATCTGAAGTGAAAAAGTATATTCTATTATTAATTATATTCAAATTTTCTGTTTAATTCCGTAAAATCTTTAAGGACAGCGCTGCATTTTGGAAGACTGGCCCGTTGCTCAATGAATCCACTGTTGAGATTTTAAAATTTGAAGGCTCTTATCCTTCTTTTCAATCCCTTTTTATAATTTCTCGTGGCTTAAACACAACAGTGTATTTTTGTGTAGGGATGTTGTGTACAAATAAAACCCCTTTTTTCAACTTGAATATTTGTACCAAAAATCATGAATCATGAAATAGATACATATGATATAAAGCTGATAACTTATTTATGTGGGCTAATATTTTAATGGATGCAGTTAAGTGGCAGAAATAACCTTCATCCGAAGGGTGGCTGGCCTCTTCATGAGAGATAGGGTGAAGAATGTGGGTATTCGAGAGGGGCCAAGAATAGATCTGCTACTTCTCCACATCAAACGAGATAGTTAAGGGGGTATTTGATTAGGATGCCTTGTGGGTGAGGTGTTCTGGGCATGTCCCACTGGGAGGTGGTCCTGGGATAGACCCAGGATACGCTGGAGAGATTGTATCTCTCACCTGGCCTGCGAATGCCTCTGTGTTCCCCCAATAAGCTGGTGGCGCTGGATGGATGGATGGATGGATGGCAATCCTGCTAATTTAGGGTCGCTGTGGCATAGTAGGCCTTTTTTCAGCCTGATATCGTAACTTCAGTTTTCAGAAACATATGTCAGAAATGCATTTTTTTTTTTTGGTCATAGAGTTCTTGGTATAAAATAAGTTGGAAACAAGTCAGCTAAAGATGGCTGACAACAATGCAGCTGATCTTAGCTACAGAAGAAAAATTGGGGGAAAAGTCTGCTTCTGAAATCAAGGATTTATTTTTGAAAAATTACAAAATGATACACATGTTATTTCTACAACTTGCTTTGGTAGCACTTTTAGAATAAAATGCTTTTCCAGGCACAATTCCTGAACTGGGTAAACCGAAATCAACCAAGCAAAAGAACCTCTGGCAAATATAAGAAAAGGGACTTTTGACACCAGTCAGTTTTTTGATGCTTTTGAATGTTCGTGTGTGTGTTGATTGTGGCATTCACAGCTTTAAAATGCAATCACAGACGGATGTTTTACTCATTTGTACTGCTATGAAAGTTTGCCATACAGTTGTAGCCTTCTTTGCACTTACAAAAAAGCTAAGATAAGGAGCAGTGCGTGGTGCCAGACACGTCTGCAGTAGAAATAAATCAGCGGTTTCTCCTTTGACTCAGAAGTGCAACAATGGAGAACAGGAGTTCAGAAATGATTAGAGTTTCTCAGTCTGTGGCTTCAGTTGGAAAAGGCTGAATCTATCCATTAGTTGTATGTATCAAGCTGTTCATCACATTCTTGTGTTTAGAGCTTGTTCCTGTGCTGCAATGATTAGTGCCTCTGTGCTATCTGTCAGCCTGGCTTTGTCCAGCCATTGGTGGGATTTTTCACCTGACAGGAGCGTTTATGTTGTACTGAGGCAGCTCATTGGCTGGTAGTTGGATTGTACCGGTCCCTTCTGGGGATCCTTGGGGGTCAGTTCTGTCTGGCTTTGGTTCAGTCATTCTGGGTGTAACTTATCCATTAGTGTCTTTGACCATTGAATTCTAACGTGTTCATCCCTGATTCCACTTGGGTTTTTATGCGTGATGTATTTAAAGTTCCCCTAGCCATTCCTTAAATATCACATTAATAAAAATGCCAACATTTCAAGGATGTTGATACCTCAGAGTGCTACCATGACAACAAGAAGAATCAGAGCTGCACAGTATGATTACTAAGGGTGAACTAATTAAAGCCCCGGGCGGGATGCACGGAACACCCACAGACACCGAGGCACATTGAAACACATGTTGTGACACACCAGCTGTACGTATGCATGGATGAATACGGCCATAGAGAAGATAAATTCAGACACAGACCCGAGACCCAGTGACACATACTCAGTGGAATATGGCGGTGCAAAGAAACTGCAAAGCACAAAGAACAGACTTCCAGTTAATCCTCATTCTGCATTTCTTACAAAAGCTTAACGCCATTTGATCATTTTTTATAAACATGTAATGGTCTTCTGCACGGTAAAAAAAAAAAATAAGACAATTCAATTACATTTCACCCACGTTGATTGTTTTCATTTTGTACACGTTTTTTCCTCTTTATTAAATATTTATTAGCACTGTGTGGCGATTATCCAAATCAAGTTTCTGATCAGGAAAAGCTTCGACAACATCATTTTTAGAGAGAAAGAGAAAATGAGTTCATTATTATGCATGACGACTGGTGGTTTTTCATCATCACACACATGGTGACATCTTATATCTTAACTCAGCTACTGTATGCAGATTAGCAGAGGTGGGGTGTGGCGTACAAGCCCACGCTGTCTTCCTTACAAACTGCCACATGCTTGATGAGAATTTGTGCTGTCAAATTGTGATCAAATTATCATCAAACACTTTCAAATTACTGTCATTTTCCAACATGCACGTGTTGCTAGGGAAACAAGAAATGGCTGCAGCCATTTACTGAAACATGCAAAATACTGTATACATTCAAGTACAGGACATAAGAGAAAGAAAAAGTTTGTAAAATTACGATCAGCTTGAAAGTCAGAAGTTGGTATGACCAACTTTATTCTTCAACACAATTTGAACACATTTTGAGAAATTATTCGTTAATTTTAATTCATTTCTGTCCTTGATTTCTTCAAAGTAGTCTTAAGGAATAGTTCTCCAGGCTTCTCGGATGATATTCCACTTTTGTTTTTTGTCAGGATCCCACGCTGCTTCAGTAATGCTGAGGTCAGTGCTGTGGGGAGGCCGATCCATGGCTGTATGCTTTCTTTTGAGGTGTGCTTTTACTTCATTGGCTTTGTGTTTGGGATCATTGCATGGAGGATCAAAATCTGACTGTGCTTTCATGTCTTCATAATTTCATTGATTTGATAAGAAACCCAACACCACTGACTAAAATATTGATGATCTGTTGCCCCTTATTTTCTTTCCAGTTCTTGTGTGCCTCAGCCTCTTCTCTCTGTTTCAGTTCCTTAAGAATGGCTTCTTCACAGCCACAGTTCAAGTGAGACATACTTTCTACTGAGGTGCTGGTGAACAGTAGATACAGCTGTCATGACCGCTCTGTTTTTTTTTCTTAATTCTTAAGTATATGACTTTTCATCTGCTGTGGGAATTTTTTTTAGGCTTGAGACTTCTTTTGTCTTTCACTTGTCCAGATGTGCACACTGTACACCATGCCAAGAGAATATATGGGTCGCTCTCAGGAGCTCAGTGAATTCCAGGATGGTTCCATGACAGGATGCCACCTGTGCAATAAGTGGAAGTGGAAGTGATTGGGAATTAGCGCAACACAGCCACACAGTGGTAGGCCGCGTAAAATCGCAGAGTGGGGTCAGCGGATGCTGAGGGCCATACTGTGCAGAGGTCATTAATTTTTTTCCAGAGTCAATCAATGCAGACCTCCAAACATCACATGGCCTTCAGATTAGCTTGAGAGCAGCGCGTGGAGAGCTTCATGGAATGGTTTTCCATGGCTGAGCAGCTGCATCCAAGCCTTGCATCGCCAGGCTCAATGCAAAGCGCTGGATGCAGTGGTGTAAATCACACCATCGCTGGACTCTAGAGCAGTGGAGACGTGTTCACTGGAATAACAAATCATGCTCCCATGTCTGACAATCTGATGGGCGAGTCTGGTTTTGGTGGTTGCCAGGAGAACAATGCTTGTCTGACTGCATTGTACCAAGTGCAAAGTTTGGTGGAGGGGGGGATTATGGTGTGGGGGTGTTTTCCAGGAGTTGGGCTCGGCCCCTTAGTTCCAGTGAAAGGAACTCCTAATGCTTCAGCATACCAAGATATCTGGGGCAATTTCGTGCTCTCAACTGTGTGGAAACAGTTTGGGGATGGCCCCTTCCTGTTCCAACATGACTGCACACCAGTACACAAAGCAATGAGTTTGGTGTGCAAAAACCTGATTGGTCTGCACAGAGTCCTGACTTCAACCCAAAAGAACACTTTTCTGTCTGTTATGTGTCGATGCAACACTGGCTCAGCCCTTGAGTTAGATGCCTTTTGTCTGCCTCAATGATTCATAGGTCAGTGTTAGGCGGCTTAACAAAATAAACAGCAACTGAAAATGGCTGAAAATAAGTGAAAAGCAGACAGCGCCCAAAGAAAACTTTGAAAGACCATGAGAAAACCTGGAGACCTATTGCTGAAGAGTGCTTTTTAATATAAGAAAGTCTGACTTCTTGGAAGCAAAATACAGAGAAATGAGGAGTGGTTCAGGACTTTTCCACAATACTTTTTGCCCATCGATAACAATTCTAGCCTCAGGTCCTTGTTATTCTTGGTTTAAGACACACACAGACATTTTTTACCAACCAAGTGAAAATATTCAGAATGGCTCTAAATAATGTTCTTTAACACAGACTCAAACCAGTTGTTATATTAATGTTAAATGGTGGGTTAATCCTTCATGAACTCCTAATGCCATTCAACTTATGGTGTACTGGAACCAGTGCCCATTCAACAGCAGGTTAAAGGAATTACATGGAATAAAAAGTCTGTTGTCTCAAACCTGTCAAAATCTCTCCTTGTTCTCAGAACTGGCATCAGTAGGCACATCGTAGTCTAAAAGAGGTATCAACCATTCCAAGGACACAAGGGCTGAGATTTTAGATCAGCGTGTGCCTCCAATAGTGTAGTGGTTGACACATTTGCTTGGGAAGTGAAAGGTCACAAATCCCCTTTGAGGTTGTGTCAGGAAGGTCACCTGGCTTGAAATACTGCCAAATCAAAAACACTTAGTGTCCTGCTGCAGCGACCCCTTGTGGCAAGGGAGCAGCCTTTTTAGCGCCGTCATCCTGGGTCTGGCTGGATTTTGAACCTTTTTATGATGAATTTGTTGGTGTTCATTTTTTGTTTATTGATCTTTGTGTGTAAGTATTTAGTTCTTGCTATAAATGGGTCTTAGTTTTCAAACTGAATTTGTTCCCTCCGTGTTCCCTGTCCCACGCTCTTTTATGAGGGGTTAAGTTCATTGTGTCCACATTTCCTCTTTTGGATACAATTCTCACTTGCTATTATATTTTGATTGTTACGTGGCTTGTGTTCAACTTTACTTCCCCTCCTGTCTCATTGTCTTTGATTAATGCCACCTGTGTCTCATTACCCTGCTGTGTCCACTTCTCCTGATCACCCTGATGTGTATAATTAGTCCTGACTTCCCCTCAGTATTTCTTTCAACCAGTGTGGTTGTGCTGGAGTTCAGTGGGGATGAGGTCAGGTCTGCGGGCAGGCCAGTCCATCGTCTCCACTCCCACATTTTGGGGGTGGTCTCTGATAAAACCACACTCTGTGGGGGGGGGGTGACTGTTTTTATTTTGGATAACAGAGTTTGGTCCCAGAATCACATCTCGATATCTGTCTGCATGAGATCGCCTCCAATAATGACGAGCCTAATTGTCAGCACCGTGGGGTACCAGAAGCTCAAAACAAGAGTCAGTAGCAGAATAAACTGTTTGACATTGGCAGAAAGGAGTTGGACACAAGCCAAATGCTGCTCAACTCTGCTGCTCAACCCACAAATGCATTTTGTGGCTCAGTTTAAGGGTAGATAAACAGGTTTTCAGTATAAGATTTATTGCCAAGCATTATTACAACAAAGAAATAATTGACCAAACTCAAATTTCCTCAATCTTTGTGCTTAGTTCAATAAACACATTTTTCTTATTTTATTTTTATTTTTTTATTGTTTTCAGCACTTTTTTTCCTTCCCTTCATCATTGGTTTCGCATTTCCTTAGTCACTGTCCTTCGCTGTCTCTTGCTGCCATGTCTGGTCCTTGTTAAGATTCTCAGGAGGCGCCAAGAGGCGTCAGGCAATGACAAGTCACTAAATGAACGGACCCATTGTTAATTTCCCTCCTCTGGGCACAGACCGAACAGGGTTGAAGTACAATTCTGTTTGCAGACAGAGGAAAATGCTGTCACTTATATTAGCGTCTTGACCGCATTATTCTTCTAGCCCTTCCTTCTTCCAGGGTTCTGTCACTCTATCACTTTCTGCTTCCAGAGCACAATTAAAAAAAAAAAATCCATACAGCCCGGTTTTCAATTCGCTTTACTCTGTTACTTCTTCCTTTCTCTGTCCTTCTGTTTATTTGAGCCATTCAGTCCGTCCGGCCGCTGCCATCATGTTTTACTGCACACATTTGAGACGTCTGTGGGCTCAAATTGTCCCAAAAGCCAATCAATATATTTATTATTTTACATTTTTTTTGATGGAGCACTTGAAGAAAATGAAGCTATTGGGGATTCTAGTGGCATACATTTATACAGCTTCACAACAGCACTTAGATCTTTTTCCTGCCGCCTATGAAACATTGTACTTCTGAAGCTCAGCTGCACAAAACCCGATGAAAAATTGCTTTCTTTGTGATCAGAGTAACAAGTGCTCTCAGACTTACCCCATTACATTCTCTATTTTACAGTCTCTATTTTGCATTCTAGCTATTGTTGCTGCTCAAACTCATCAGCTACAAAGTGTTCATGGTGAATTTTGTCAGAGCTTTCCTGACTCCAGATGACAACATAGAATCTGTAGGGATTATTATATAGAGTTAAGTTTAAGCTTTTGCTCTCACCAAAATGTCTTGCAGGTTAAAAGGGCGATCCTTTGGATAGGAACTATATGCAGGAAAATTTGCCTGATTATTGGAAAATATAGGCTTAATCAGAATTATTAAGCACAAACAATTAATGTCTATTATCAGCTCCAGCATTCTCTTTCTGAACCCTAAGCTCTTACCTCCCCCTGCATCTTCTGAAAGGCAAAGCTGTGGTTCGCATAACAACTACTCCCAAATGTTGTGCATTTAGTGTACACACTATACTCTATGTTGGGAAAACGTAATAGAATTGCATGAAGCTAGTATACACACACACACACACACACAAATTTGCCAGCTGCACATCCATGATGCAAATCTCCTGCTCCACCACATCCCAAAGATGCTCAGTGTGTCTTTAGGGGCCCCAAAGTATGCAGAGAAAATATCCCCTACACCATTATAACCCCAGGATCAGCCTAAACCACCGATATAAGGCAGGATGAATCCAGCCACTGACCCTACCATCTGAATGTCATAGCAGAGCATCGAGGTTCATCTGACCAGGCAACGTTTTTCTAGTTTTCTGTTCAGTTTTGTTGAGCTTGTGAGAATTGCAGCCTCAGTTTCCTGTTCTTAACTGACAGCAGTGGCACCTGGTACGGTCTTCTGCTGCTGAAGCCCATCCGCTTCAAGGTTGGGTGTGTTGTGCGTTCAGAGATGCTCTTCTGCGTACCTTAGTCGTAATGAGTCGTTATTTGAGTTGCTGTTGTCTTCAGATCAACTTGAAGCAGCCTGGCCTCTGACGTCTGGCATCAAGAAAGCATTTTCATCCCAAGAACTGCTGCTCAATGGATATTTTCTCCTTTTTTGGACCATTCACTTTAAATCCTGGAGATGGTTGTGTGGGAAAATCCAAGAAGATCAGCAGCTCCTGACTTACTCAGACCAGCCCATCTGGCACCAAAATCTGCATTAACGAGCAGTTGAACTGGTATACTTAATAAAGTGGGCAGTAAATATATGAATATAAAAAAAATTAACCTAACCAATGTCAGTCCCTGCAGTAATTTCTCGTCACTCAGCAGTAAAGCTCCAGCCTGTTCTTTTCTGGTGTGGGCTGGACAGGCTGTAGGTGGAGTGTAGACCCTTGCAGATATTTCACATAGTTAGTCGTGACAGTGACAGTCCAATCTCACTCCATCCTACTCACTTCATTTCTTCTTTTTCCTTGTTTCTGTCGCTTGCAGGGGGAAAAAAGGGTATCTACGACAGGTCTGGTGAATGAGACAATGCTCTAGTTCAGCTGTGCAGATTAAATCAGGCCTTGGCTCTCCACAAACACACACTGCTCACAATGCAGCATCTCCTTTAGAGCAAAGAAAGAAAGGAGTGTGTGTGCAGGAGAGAGAGAGAGAGAGAGTGAGGGAGAGGCACTATCAGATCTCCTTGGCCTTCCTGCTGGCTCGGTTTCAGTGCTCTCCAGATTAACTGCTGCACCCTGACCTTTAAAGCATCCCTTATTGAGCTCAGTGTAGCTTACAGGGCCATGCTTGCTCTGATAGCCTTATTTTATCAGCACAGCGCCAGAGGGCAGTGAGTTAGTCACTTCAAATCATCCCGCTTTCTGTAACAAGCAGATTTCCTGTGACCTCTGTTCTGTTAATGTTCAGTCTTAACTGGACAAATGTGGTTACAGCATAGACACTTAATTTGTTGTTTCACTATTGCCAAATGCCTGAAACAGAGTTGGAGATGCTGAATAAAACTGGAAGAAATACACTTAAATAGAAGGAAAAGGAAACATTTGCTTTTGAATTGAATTTAAATGAACACGTGCTTTACTGCAGCTGCATTTTCTCTTTTATATTATTTTCAAGCTATAAGGAGAAATCGCTTAAACAAAACACAATATGCATTGCAAATAGCTCTGCCCTGCTTTCATATACACTCTTTGCACTCATCTACTTTTTTGGGAACATGGTTGAAGACAACTCGAGTGAGGATGAGTCGCTGCAGGAGGACTCGGAGTGCAGCAGGCTCACTGCAAAGTGGGAACCTTGAAGGGTTGCCATGCTGACTTCACAGCGTGGTGAACAGCTTATGAGTGGACTGTGGACAAACAGTTGACACAGTGTTAGTCCTGCATCTGCTCTCCCTCTCCACCCTTCTGTCAGTCTTTGTGATCGTGCTGACAGGCTGCCTGTCCTGCGTAAACAGAGACCGTATCAACTCAAGTTCAGTAGCAACAGCAAATGCCCCGACTCAGCTTAGTAATCCAAATGCCACATGGTTGTAAATAAACTAGTTCACAGGTATACCTTTCACACAGAGTGGTATGGCATCATTCTTCCATGTTCCTACTTAATCTTTATGATAATAGCTGAAAGCCTTTTCACTTTTATAGCATATATGTATATATGTGTGTGTTTATATTATTCTCAGACACTAAGGCGTCACATTTTCTATTGAAAACACCAAGGATACCTCACCAATACACAGTGCTTCTTTGAGAGACCCAATCGATAACTGCAGACAAAAGGAGCCCAGGAGGAATTTCTCATTGGTAAACAGCACAAATTAGCATTCCTTTGGTGGCCTCTTTTCCACACTTTGCTGCTAGTAATTTTCCATCTTGAGATTGGATAAAAGAAGAAATAAAAACACCATGCGCTGATTAAGACTCCTGCCACATTAAACGAAGGCATAACACAACCAAAATGCTGCCAGTTGTTTTGTTTTTCTAGTATTTTAGTTTCAGAAGAAGATTAAAAAAATAACTACAAAAGGTTTTACTTTGTATTTTTACCTTTAATTCCTGTTCTTTGTCTGGGAATGAGCAGCCCTGATGTCCCTGTGCATACTTTGCTGGATAGCTTAAGTGGGTGAATAAATATGATAGGCTGGTGGTACTTTATATTAAAGCTCTGTAAAAATGTAGTAATAGTGAGGTAACAAGGTATAAATATGTTGATATGGAAATAGCAAGTTATTACATTAAATTACAAGTGATATTTAAGTAATAAAGCAATATCATGTATCAACACTGATTATACACATTAGTATTAGTCACATTGCACATATTAGTCATCTTACACTGGATTTTTCT
>VUQK01033521.1:0-11984 GCA_015106715.1 Bujurquina vittata
TGATGCTATGGTTTGTGTATATATATGTGTATATATATATATATATATATATAATATATATATATATATATATATATATATATATATATATATATATATATATATATATATATATATATATATATAATGTGTAAATAAATAAGGACAAATTAAAAAAGTCCTTATAGGCAACCTGATATGATCATTGTCCTGCCAAGCTTTAGCTGCTGGACAGACCGCCTCCGATTTGCCTCTAGAATACTTTGTTATACTGAGTAATTCATGGTCAATTTAGTGACCACCCAAATCATGACCCCTCCACCATCATGCTTGACAGCTGGCATGAGGTGTTTGCACAGATAAACCAGGTGCTGTGCGTTATGACCAAACAGCTCCACTTTCATCCCACCTCCATGGTTTGTTTAGATGCAGCTTTGCAAACCTACACCATGCTGCCGTATTCCATGTAGAGAGAAGAGGCCTTCTCTTGGGAACCCTTCTAAACAGGCCAAACGTGTTCATGTGTGTTACCACACAGTTGAATGCTCCAGACCAGCAAAACTGCCAACACCTTTGCTTTTACAGAGGTGCTGATGATCACTTAATCAGGTGTACTTGATTAGCAGCATCTCTCTGCTGCTTACTGTATACTCTTAATTCTTATGGAAGTGGTAAGAGTGGACTTACACACACACACACACACACACACACACACACTTCTTCTGAATTTTGACTTAATTTTTGTTTCGCAGGGAGACACCCAGGAATCACTTTTCCATCTGTCTGTCACGCTTTCAGTTTCTCAGTAACAGTCCAACATATTGACTTCAAACTTGGAGGATAGATACATATTGAAGAGTACAACCACAGAGCACAGGAACCGTAACCCTGCCTCCTCTTTTGCTGGTTTAATCGCTGCCGTTCATTTGTCTCTGAGCTGTGTCATCTCTGTATTTCCTATGTCAGATATCTTTATCTGTGTGTGTGTGTGTGTGTGTGCGTGCCTGCGTGCGTGCATGTGGGTGTGTGCCTTTGATTATTGGGTCAGTACTACTGGACACCTCTTCCTGCTGAAAGCTGTGACACTTGAAAGCTGTGACAGCTGTAGTACGAACA
The DNA here is from genome assembly GCA_015106715.1 of Bujurquina vittata. Taxonomy (NCBI): domain Eukaryota; kingdom Metazoa; phylum Chordata; class Actinopteri; order Cichliformes; family Cichlidae; genus Bujurquina; species Bujurquina vittata. The sequence goes on from VUQK01033521.1 coordinate 1,096, forward strand.
GCACACTTGCATGTGTCAGAGCGTTACAATGATTTGAACCCTTTTCTGTTCATGGTTGCGCTTCACATTCACGCGTTACATTAATATATTTTATTAAAGTCCCAAATTTCAAAATGGTCCTGCTTAAAATGTAAATCTGATGCTTTACAAAGGTTACCTTTTATGACTGTTAACAGACCAGAGTGATGGAAAGCACCATAACTGGTGGGAGCAGATGACATTTGAGTTTTCTCTGAGTGGATGGCACATTAAATGAGTCAGTGGGTATTTAAAAATGTAAAAAAAAATGAACTGCAGGTGCACCTGGGAGAGCTCTGACTGCAATGCATTAGTAAACATTTCCGTATTCAGACAAGCTTGCAATCATACACACTGTGATTTGGCAGTCACATCCACTTGAATTTATGTATGTATTCACTTTTCAGTCCTTCCTCTCCCTTCATGTCCTTCCTCCATCTCACACATTAAGTGTTCTTGCACACCGTTTCCTCCCTTGGGAGGTGTGATGGTGTGACCTTTGTGTGATCATTGCCCCCCCTTAATGTGCAAATTGTCTTTGCTAACATCACCTGACACAAAGCATCAGGAGACACTCTGCTGTTACTAACTCGTGTGTGTTGTTGCACACTTTATAGTTGATCTCATAAGTCTTCTGGTGTACTGCAACAGTAAAAGCAGCAACACAGGGAGCAGATGTTTGCGTTTGACACACTTTGCCCTGCTAAATCACTTGTGTTTGAGATAATTACACACTCCTAAGCTAGCACAACCGTGTCAGTGGCAGGAGAAGGCGCAGTTGCTGTCCTGTTGGCGTGCCACTTCAGAGGTGGTATGCAGGTGGTGGGAATCAGTGAACCATCTCTGTGGCTCCGGGGCATTTGTACGTCAACAGCTAGGCTTGCTCGTTATCACTCCGCTAGCCCGTGTACCGACAGGAAGCCCAGCAGTGTAAGAGCAAAACAACACCACTTACTTCACTGCTGCTCAGTATCAGACGCAAACCCACTACACTGCAGGCAAATGTAGCAGGTGCAAGTTAAATCCAGAGATTCGGATGCAACTTGAAAAGCACAGCCGTAGTTTTAATCATGCCTTGTTTTTTGTGCAAGCCTTTTATGAAACTAGTTTTAGTTTTGTTCACCTGTTTGCGGTTTTATCTTCTTAGGTTCACGATATGATATGAAAAAAATTGAGTGTGCTTTAGAGAAAGTTTATTCTTAAGCTGACACCTTAATACATACCGTACGTGCTCTCCTTTTCTATATCGGACACTCGAAAAGACACTTGCTGCTATCAGTCAGTGACAGGGCAAAATGATAATGCAGCTTTAGTGAGATCATTTTCCATATTTTACACTCATTTGTTCGCTGCCTGTACCTAAGTTATGTTTTTAAATAGCAACCCAGAGGTGCTAGGGTCTCTAGTTGTTGCCGACATTTATTGATTTTAAAGTCCCAACTTGCTTCATTGATTTATACCAGGTGTAAGGCAGTGCACTCCAGTTAGTGTCAGCACAATGTGGCAAGACAGTTTGGAGTGATCACAGTTGCAGCTAAGGAACCCCCACATGCAGGCTAATGTTGGTACAACAGGATTGAACATTTCAGCTGGCTTGAGCACTTCAGTCTAGTATTTTTATGCTCCTCAGGGTTATGTGTTTTCTTGTCATGCTTTTGTCGCTCACTGTTGATATTTTCCTGTATCTCTTTTGGTCTTTGCAGGTCAAGAAAATCATTTACTACAATGCCAAAGATGGTGTAAATGTAAGTACAACTTGAGCAATTGGACGTAATGCCAATTCTCCAAAAAAATCTGACAAGCAGCCGATCTCAAGAAACCCGGCCCTTCAACATTCCCATTAGTTTTATGCTTAAAATGTATGCAGTGAAATCTCTGTTTGAATAGATTTGTGTGTACTGCAGGAGTTGTTGTTGTTGTTGTGCTTATACTAAGATTTGACTCTTTAACGGATTAGGGCCAGTGCATGTTTAGGGCCCACTCAATGCCTCTCCTGGTCTTAGACATCATTTGTCTGCTCTGATAAACAGGTTTCAGCATCTAATTCCTCCCCTCAGTCCCAGTGGGGAAGAACCACACACCCACAGCACACTAATGTCACTCTCTATTTGACTGACAGGCTCTCTCCCCTTTCTCTCTGTTTCTATCTAGATACCAGCATTTATCTTTCCCCGCATAATACTTGGCTTATTTGTCAGTTGCAACAAGCTACTACTGTGCATGTACTGTAAAGCAAAGTTACAAAATATTTGCCATATGATTTTAAAATGTCCAATTCTGCTATTCTTTATTTTTGTGTGTAGCTTACTGAGACGGATGAGTCAAGTAACGAGGAGAAAGATGACAAAGTGGAAAAGAGGATCAAATATATTCCAGGAGATTTCGAGTTTGACTCGGACTTCAAACGTCAGGTCTCCTACAACACAACTGCCGTCCACATCCCTACTGACATATATGAAGGGTGTAAGTTAAAAAAGACACACTCACTGGTCTATGATCTACAGTAGTCAAGATGTGACCTCAGCCTTCTGGCACTTTATGCACTGTGTAGACAGTTCCACACCAAGGCTAAACCATTCTAGTCTATATATAACCCAAATGCCAGCTTCCCAGTGGTCAGCAGTCTGTAGCTCCCTCTTTACCCTGGTCACCAGCTGCTCCATTCCCTCACACCCATGGATGGCCCCACTGACCTCTCTTGTATTTGCCTGTAGTTGCTCACAGCTATTAACATGTTTATCACACACTCGTGCTTGTAATTTATTTTACACATCGTCGCTCAGTAACTTTATAACACAATGATATTTGTTTAATATGTCACATCATAGAATTATTACTTTTTTTTGGTTCATTATTTCCGCCAAGGAGGATGTTTTTTTTTGGTAGCATTTGCATGTGTTTGTGTGTGTTTGCGTGCGTGGGTGTGTGTGCGTGTGTCATTCTGTCTGTAAACAGGATAACATAAAAAGTTTTGAATGTATTCTAATAAAGCTTTGTAGGGGTGTAGCGGGGGGGGGGTCATGTTAACAATCCATTAAAATGTGGCTTACATCCACCAGGGTCTTTAAGGTCAAATAATATTTATCGGTCAAAAATTGGCAAAAAGCCTTAGAACTTTAGTGTGCAAGTGTGGTGCATATTGTCACCTTAAAGAAAGTACCGTATAGAGACACATTTGACCTCTGACCTCTCCTTCAAGGTCTGTAGATTGATCTGAAGGTCAGTGATTTATTATAATAATTTAATATAATATTTATATGTGATTTTTTATTATTATTGAAACTATGGTTCTTACTGCCATTGTTTGTATTGAATATATAAGCATATAATGATATATGGGGATTCTGTGCTGTCTGGCTTCTATTGGGTCTTATCGCGGGTGACCTGTAGCTGGTGGTACATTTATTGTACAGTAACAACCCAGCCTGTCTAAGTACTGTAGCTAACGTGCACACATGCACACTCTGACAAATGCATCAGGGGCAACTCGGGGGTTCAGTGTCTTGTTCAAAGATATCTTGACATGCAGACTAGGGGAGGCAGGGATCAAACCACCGACCTTCCAATTTGTAGACATCTTGTTCTACCTACCGAGCCACGGCTACTCCAAATGTGTATGACAGTGGGATTTCACAGGTGGGGAAACATAAAGATCTGGTGTGAAAATGACTCACCTCGAATAACCATCAAACTGATGTGCACTGTGAACTCCATTCAGTTTGGATTCTTTGTGGACTATCTTTAATCCTTGCCACATAACAGTTATGATGGCATTAATTGTTGTTTTCTTTTGGCAAAACCAATAACCTATTGAAGCAGACAATAAAAGACTGCATTATACTGCAGCATATATATTGGTATCTGCATTTTTTAATGGCCAATGAATGAACATTTAAAAAGTAAAAGACAGAGGGGAGAAACACACTTCAATGTTATGAGTTTTGATGGTGCATAGTTTGTCAACCATTCTGCAATTTTCAACTTGCCAAGACAAAAATTCAGGGAAATCTGCTTAATTATAAATTAAGGAGTAATTATAAATTCTTCTTCCAGCAAACCGCAGGAAAACAGAACAATCAGGTCACCAATCAAACTACATTCGGCTTGCTGTAATTAAATGTAATAAAATAAAGAATGCTATTACTGAATACGTTTAGTCTTAAACTCTTTCAGAGCTGCATAATTGAAGTTTGATCTATTAGGCCCTTACAGGGCCAAATGCAAAATGGGCATGCACTGTGTAATTAATGTCAGCATCAAGGTAATCACTTTTGTATCCGTGTGCAAAGTATAGCATGTTTAGCCTTTCTGACAGGATGATGTAGAGCGCAGAGGCTTGTGTGTGTGTTTAATTCTCCTGTGATGTCTGAAAGGCGGTTTCTGAGTCAGTGTGTGTTGATTGATATTTCCTTACCCACACTGAGATGTCCCTTTTGAAAGTGATTGCAAGCTAACAACAAAAGGTTACATCAGTACAACATAGCTACTGTGAGTACAATGACAGGAAACTGGTACACACAAATATGTGGACATAAGCATGCCTGTATACACATGTACACCAGAGAAACTTGGATTCATTGTCCTTGCTGGCAGATACACATGCATACACCCTTTGTCTTCTTAATGCTAAATATCCTAGTAGTACTGACAACATGAAGGGCAGCTTGTGATTTGAGAAACTAATAATGAATTAAAGGTCATAATTGTATCACCATAATAATCTGAATGAACTCTAGATAAAGAAAAAAAAATGCAATTTCAGTCCAAGCTTTAGAGAAGCTTTTTATAGTAACACTTCATCATTGGCTTCTACCTCTGCTTAACATGGCACTTTATAGCTAACATGTCACAACTTCATTACGCACATTACTGCATTTAACTACACACGAAAGTAACAACCATCAAAGCATATAAAAAATGTCCTCTTATCCAGGCAATAAAACCTGATGTAATGGCTTCCATGGTATTGATTGAGCATTCAATATCAACTCGAGTAGTGATCTTCACAGTGGGGCCGTCGCTAAATGCGGTGAACTTAGTCACATGTCTTTAATGCCCTTATGCGGCGAGTCACTCCACATATTGGACTATAAATGTCCATAGTGACGGGCGTCCGAAGCATCTGACTGTGCAGACATTTTTGTCATAGCCAAATGACCAAACGCACTCAGTTATTTTTACAAGCAGCAGCTATAATGAAAGGACAGAGAAGGGTAGGGGGTCTGCGTGGTAGGAGATGATTGTTCTTAGTGTGATTCATTGGACTGCCTTTTTTTTTTTTGCTTTTTTTAGGGTTGTGTGTTGTGGTTATGGCTGTTCTTTCTTTCCATCCATCCATCCATCCAAAGGCAAAGCCTAAAACCTGGCTCCACACCACCACTGTCACTAACACCAACACAAAGTACAACTGTTAAAGGCACATGTTAATATTATTTTTTTTTTATTAGAATCCCGATTTAATAGATTACATTACCAGTTACATTTAACGTCGTGTTTTCTGCAATTTGTAAAATACAGTTAAAAAGTCATTTTTAAAATTTACAGACGTAGGTGATGGAGGGTGGGGTTTGGGTAGAGCCCTCGTTAGCACAGTAGTTAAGCTGTGCTAGTGCTGTTGCTCTGTCCCTCTCTCTCCAAGGACAGGCTGCCACATTGCTGCCTCCCCTTCTGGCTGGCAGTGTTACCATGGCAATATCTGTGTGTGTGTGTGTCTATAGGAGGAGACACACACACTTAGACACGCCCTGGTGTTCTATCTTGTTGTATGGAGGAAGAACTGGTAACTTGATTAGGGGACTTTGTCTAGACAAAGCTGGCGTCCTTGTGGCTTTTACTGAAGCTGAAGGAGCGATGCATCATCCACCCCTTTAATTGCGGCAGACTTTCTCCACAACCCCTACATCTTCCCATCACTTCCTCTTTTTCCTTTTCCCTTTCTCTTTATGTTTTAATTCCCCTTTCTTGCCTTCTTCTGTACCTGTTCAGCTGTGGGTTGTTTTTGTTTTTTTCATGTCTTCATCAGTACTTTGCTCTTATTCGATTCACCCCACCCTCTATCACTCTATTCTCTCTTCCCCATCCCTCGCTCTATTATATTAGGCATATTAATAGTGTGCTGTGAGGAGACAAATGTGCTACTGTCTTTCTCCTCTGCATTAGTCTTTCTGATTGGAATCCATTCCACCCACTGCTCCAGTGTGGGTGGTCAGACTGGGATTCATTATCATGTTTATGTGTGTGTGCATGCTTACCAGAAATGAATCTGTGTGTGTGTGTGTGTGTGTGTGTGTGTTGTCGGGAGAAAGAGAGGTAGAAAGACTTTGAGTGCGAGGGTTGTGTGTGCATGTGTGTCACATCATATGCACCTACTCTACTGTATATGGATCATGTGTATGCATGTCTTCTCTCTCATTAAGCAGACTGGCACGAATGCGATGAGAAGCGATGAGAAGAGAGCGTTGCGGCCTTGGCAGGAGATCCGAGGCTCGTCTGATGCCCGTTTGCATCAACGCTGTGTGGCACCTGTCAGCCTCAGACACACAAACTCTTTGACATGCTGAGATACTGTGACACTATGTGTGTGTGTTTGCGTTATAGTTACGGCTCCTTTGGCGAAGCTCACAGCACATGAACTCATTTTCTTTTCTTTTTGCACTCTTGTGCCACTTGATGCACGTCCTAATTCATTTATGGCGCTGGCAGCCAAACTGAGGTATCTTCATCTCCATCTCTCTCTGTCCATATCCTTCATCTTCCTCCTCGTCTCACAGTCATTACATTAGTGCATCTTTAAACCGTGTCCTTGCGACAAGTTGGATGCCTTCCCATGATTTTTTAATCCGCTGATTGTAACGCACATTTGGATTCTCCTCCATATGAGTAGGTTAACAGAAAAAGTTTGTTTTTAATCCTATTTCACCTTTCCAGAAAACTTCTACAAAAACAAGGAGACATTCGTTGATTTATGCGGGAGTTTTTTTCATGACCTCGAGACATTTTTCCTGTTACTGAAATAAAATCTACATGTCCCAGATTACATACTGTATGTCATATATAAGACTCCTGCCACCTCATTTGCTTATAACACGATCATAGATGGCTAGTAATCGGATTAATCGTGATTAATCAATTATGAAAATAATCGACAACTAATTTAGTAATCGATTAATTGTTAACTGGAGTACAGACTCAAAAAAAGGCCATTTACTGATTTTAAAAACAACATATTCAGAGCAGTAATTAAGCCAAAACTGTACAAAAGATATATAAAATCACCTTTGTCTGTACACGTTTTACCCAAAGCTGCTCAAGTGGAATAGTTTTAGCTACACCTGGTTCAAATGAACTGAAGAAATGCTGTTATTGCAGTTTAGGCAATAAAATGTTTTTCATATTTTAAAAATTAATTCAATTCTTTGTTTATTTGCATCTTTTAATGTATTTCTAACACTTTAATAAAAAATCCATAAATGGTTCAATGAAAAATCTCTAGAATGTGCCATTTAAAAAAAAAAAATCAGATTAATCGTTTAATCGTCAGAATAATCGATAGATTAATCGATCACTAAAACAGTCGTTGGTTGCGACCCTAATACATAGATAGATAGATTGATCGATCCCAAACACAGCAGACAACAGAATGGCTGAAAAGAAAAGAGTCAGGGTGGTGCAATGGCTCAAAGTCCAGACCTTAACCTTATTGAAGTGCTGTGATAGGACCTTAAGAGAGCTGCGCATAGATGAATGACCGCAAATGTCAACGAAATGAAGCAGCAAAGAACTGAAGTGTAGGGCAAACGTCCTCCACAACAATGTGAAACTGATAAAGTCATACAGAAATGAGTATTTCAAGTTATTGGTCCTCAAGTTAATTTTATGATGGGGTATTCTTAGTTTTTATAAAACTCCCTATAATCCTATTAAAACTTTTCACATAACTGTATGAGTGCCAAATCGAAGGAATAAAACCAGCTTAACAGCTTTGTAGGTAGTGAGAGTACCTAAAACTAAATCAGCAGAATAATGGCAGAGTGCAAACTAAATCAGATGATGGTTTCCAGACATTTCTCTTAGTAGAGTTCTAAATGACAAGAAGCACAGGAGGGGGGAGAACTGCTCACATTAGATCATAGTCCACGGTGCTTGACATCCATGCTCCAGGTAACTGAGTCAGCAGCAGGATGGGTGCACTGATTGGTGGCCTGTTTATGGTACATCTCCAATCACTGTCAATTGTAAACAGATACAAGAGCTGTCAGTGCCAACTGGGACAAGCACAGCAGCTGTTGGTGCACTTACTTGGAAATGGAAGAAATATAAAATGACCATCACTCGTCCTCAGTCTCTCTATGCAAGATCTTGCTTCATGTTCATGAGCGAGGTATTGGATCAGCCTTAAACTACAGGGGAGGCGCATGTTACTGATTGAAGGCAGTGGAGACCACAGTCCCCAAGCACACCATTGGTCACACACTGTGCCATAATGGATTGAAATCTTGCACCGAGTTTGGAGGAAGAGAAATGCTGAGTATGATCCAAAGAACACTTCCCCACAGTCAAGCACGGCGGTGGAAACATCATGCGTTGGGCTGTTTTTCTGCTAAGGTTACAGGATGGCTTCACCACATTGGAAGAGAACCTCTTTCCCTCAGCCAAGAACAATGAAGATGGGTTGTGGATGTGTCTTCCAGCATGGCAATGACCCAAAACATACAGCTAAGGCCAAATAGGGAGTGGCTGAAGAAGATGACATAAAGGTCAGTGTCACCACAGACACCATAACCATAGCCAATCCTGTAGACAGAGCTGACGCCTCAAGTTACCAAGCAGTAGTCAAGACACCAAAAGGATTAAGAGAGCTTCTGTAAAGAGAAGTGGGCCAAAATCGCTCCTGAGAAGTGTGCAAACCGGGTGACCAGCTACAAGAAACATCTTACCGCTGTGCATCCCAACAAGGGTTTCTCCACTAAATACTAAGTCATGTTTTGCTTGGAGATCAAATATTTGTTTCACTCAATGACATGCAAATCAGTTTGTACCTTTTATGTAATGTGTTTTTTCTGGATTTTTTTCGGTTGATATTCTGTCTTTCTCCATTAAAATGAAACTACCAAAAATGACTAACAAAAGACTTCATTTTCTTTTAAGTGAGCAAATTCAGCAGGGGATCAAATACCTATTTCCTCCACTGTATGTGTTTCTTTCTGACTATTGAGAAAAATATGTTGTGTCAGTCTCTACTGTTAAGAGGACCAATTATCTCATGGAAATAGATGCCTGTAATATGTGAATGGCTGCAAACGGATGTGTTTGTTTTTATGTCACAATCAGTTGTGAGTGGCAGAGCATCAGTGAGTAGAGGGCCCCCTTCTGATATGATGATTGTAGGCTCTCGCCACATCAGTCCTCACCATGTAATTACTTTCAAATGCATAGGCAGTTTGAGCCACCAGCTAGCTGATGACAGGGAACACCGCAGGGCATCGCTTGGCATGCCACCGTGCAGCTTTCTCCTTCCTACTGAAGCCAAAACCCTCATCAGTCACTGCCAGAATCCTGTTTGATTTGTTTTTGGAAACATCTACACAACACACAGTGAAAATTTTATATCTTATTTTCCATATTCAGTTCCCATAACTTCCCTGGACCATGAATCATTCATGTTTTATCTCCCATGTCTTGACTTGTTAACCATGTTGGAATCTGAATTGTGAGATTCATGAGGCTGCCGTGGTTGTTGTCAAGGGGTCTTTTTTGAATTTATTATCATCTGATTGATCAGTAATTAATTATCTAGAACAAGGACTGGCATATTTTTTTTCAGTGTAGCAAAAGTTCAGTTAGGCAGTTGCATGCATATAATTCAAAAAGGAATTTGCAAAATCAGAGTGCGTTTATTATTCATTTTATTATATTATCACCGGATCAAATTGTGTGTAATCCCGAGAACTAAATGTGACAGCAGATCACCTATCATAATATTGTGCTTGCGAATGACAATGGCTGCAAGCACACTACAAGATCGCAGATTTCGGTATCACTAAACTCTGGCACCACCTTTTTTGTGAAATTTTATTAGGGAATTTTGATATGCCACATGGCATATGACATATGTAGGCACTGTTCGCTAATGACTTATAAATTCTAGTTTATAAGTCATTAGCTAAGGAATCTGAGGTTTCACACCACAGGTATTCATCCATTTTGAAGCAGAGTATGATTAAGATTTACAAAGTCGAATGCCCATAAACTCAGCAGGCAAGAGTTTACTGAGGTCAAGACCTGTAGATGTCTATAGGACCGCAAATCTTTGCAACCACAGGTATCACCATCTGGTGACATTCAAGCTAGAATGCGGGTTTAAGGCACTTGGGCATTTGCTTCATTTTTTAGACCCGTAAGCTTGTTTGATGCTGTCTTTAAAGAAAAATCACAACTGGCAACTTCCTCCCTGCTTTTCCTTATTGAATCTTCTTTTCCATGTCTCTTCACTCATGCTGTGCAAAATCTTACTGTGGAAAACCAATTTTATTTTTTTGTAGAAGGAAAGATCCACATCCTCCGGTATATGGACATTGGATAAGAGAGGTTATGTGTTATGTTCATTTGGAGAAGAGTAGATACACAGTTAAGGGATCTGTTAAAAAATTCTATGATACCTGGCAGCCATTTTTAGCCTATTTTGAGGGTATCTCAGCAGACAGATTTGTGTAATGGCCAATTGTTGATTGTACTATATATATACAAAACTGAGATTAATATTAATTGTTTTATAAGCACAATATGTGAACACGTTGACGTAGTAGATCTGGCATAGAAGGGGTGGGGTGGGGGGGGTTTTGTGTGTGTGTGTGTTTTTGTTGTTGTTTTAT
>VUQK01033529.1:0-10371 GCA_015106715.1 Bujurquina vittata
AACCCCCCCAGCAGCCTAGGCCTATAGCAGCATAACTAAGGGAGGGTTCAGGGTCACCTGATCCAGCCCTAACTATAAGCTCTATCAAAAAGGAAGGTTTTAAGCCTAATCTTAAAAATAGAGAGGGTGTCTGTCTCCTGAATCCAAACTGGGAGCTGCTTCCACAGAAGCTGAAGGCTCTGCCTCCCATTCTACTCTTAAGTATCCTAGGAACTACAAGTAATCCAGCAGTCTGAGAGCAAAGTGCTCTCATTGGTTATGGCGTTGCATGTATGCCCTGCCTGCTAGCATCTTGCACCCTGCTGTAATGTGCTAGATTGTATCAGGGGCATCTCTGCACAGCCTGCACCTGGGGTGTTGCATGAAGTGTTGTGTTCCCGCTCCCACTTAAACAGTTTTTGCCTAAAATGTCTGAATGTGGAACCACTAATAAGAGTTTCAGTATTGAGAAGACTAAAGCAGAGGTTTTAGTGTCACAAAACTCAGCTAAAAACAGCCTCTATTAAGAAAAGTATAACTTTCACACTCACATAGTCCATAACAGCCTACTTGGCTCCATGCACAGTGTAGTTAAACATTTGCCGTGGGCTATGGTTCAAAGCTAAAGGGTTACGCTTCTCCTATGTGATGGGTCACTAAAATCACAATGGCTTTATCAACTGGGGGCAAAAATCTACTCATTAAATTCCTATTAAATTCCTATTTTCCGCATGGATTTTGCTATTTCTTGTGTACAAGACTGCTGGTGGCATTAGAGGGGGTGGCAATGCTCTGAGGCTGTAAAAAGCAAGTTGACATCCTCTCACATTTGGCTGTGGGGCACAAAGTACTTCTTCATCTTGGCATAATGAAGTGACGAGTCTGTGCGTCCATATGTTGGAGCTGGCGTCCTTGGATTCCACAGGAAGGCTGATAAGCATAGCCTGGCTGCAGGGCATTTGTTGAAAGGTAATGAAGAATCATCTGAGAGCTGGTGCTGCAACCATCTGTCACCTTCTAACACTGTGAGCTAAAAGCTGGAGACACTACACAGCCACGCTCTGCTCCTTGTTACAGGCGAGCACTTGTTTTACAAATGCTCGATTATCTGTTTTTAAAGTGTTCTGTGCACGCTGCAGCTTTTGGTCTTCCTGTCTTCCTGCCTGCCTGCACAGACTTCTCTTTCTATTTTTGTTTTCAGCTAAGACCTTTAAACTCATCAAGATTTCATTTAAGCATTTTCATGTAAAAGGATCACACACGAGGTAGTGATTTGGATTAATAGGGGGACATACAAAGACATCATTCCGAGCCCCGAACTGTTCAGTTAAACACAAACCATCAGCCGTGTTTCTGAGCTGCTAGCTTCACTGATGAGTGTAGACGATGGCCACAGCCTCGTTCAGCCAAACTGATACTCCCTGGAGACGTCAGTGTCAGCTTATTTCCATCTGTTTAAACTGACAGCACAGTTTTTGGACCCAATCACATGAATTTGGTGCCTTCAAATATCTGTTTGTGTGTCTGTGACGTTTTTAATAGGCTGGTTCCTAAAGCGTTTGGGTTTGTCCCCTGTGGGGAATTATTTGGGAAAAATACAGTCACTGATTTTTTTCAAAGATACTTTTATTTAGTTCAAATAACCTGATGGAGTTATTAAAGGACATGCCCGTGGTGTTATAGTGCTGTACATATATAGTACATATAGTTATAGTACATAAGGGCCAAAGGAGATTTCTCTACTTGCTAGCTGTCTGCTGGCCCACCCCAAGGATAACACATTAAAACACTTTTAAATATTTAGCTGCTTTCTTGAGCCCTGTGAAACCTCTGAAATTATTGTATTGAATCACTGAATAATCGGAGTAAATGCAAATAGACACCTATTCTTATGATGCCTTGCTTTCGCTGGACTCATTGTCCTCCGACCAGACACAGTGCAAAATAAAATGCCCTATTACAGTGCTATGAAACATAATGTGCCCCAATCCTGATTTCACACGTTTTTACATACGCGTCACACTTACACACGGAAGCCCAGAGCAGACGTGATACCTATAAACGTTTTCTCAAGATAACGAGTTATTTATCTCGTTATCATGAAATAACGGCCACCGTTTTCTCGAGATAACGAGCTAAGTAAGTCGTCCATCATTTGGTAACCATGAAGACGGCCTGGTGCCCTCAGCTGGTCACCGATGAGGTTCACTATATCAGCAGGATCAGCTAGGTGGAAACCCCTGCTGAGCTGCAGTCGAGCCAGCCGTCTCCTTAAAGGACGTTCTCTCAGTTTCAGCCCGAGTTCGAGCTCGACAGAAGTAAACTCTGATCTATGTCAGGTTCTCCACAATCTGACATTTTCAGCTTGAGGTTTTAAGAACACTGAGAAACTGATCGTGAAAGGCTAATCATCTCGTGAGCGTGAGAAAACCATCGGTAAATGAACTCGTTAGCTCGAGAAAGCAAAGTTTGTTTATTTAGTTTACATTTAGTAAACAATTGTTTTACTTATAACTGCTGTAATAAACATAAGCTACAAGAAGGATTTCTCAAATATTTGATAATTTAGGAGAGCTCATCTGAAGTATTTATAGATGGAAATTTATTGTTGAATTTTGAATTTTTGCTGCTTGGAGACAACATTGTACAGTAATACTTTGCATAGCTTCAGGGTTGCTACCATTGTGCAAAATATAAAATTAGAGGTGGTGTTAAATTTAAGCAACAAAGCCATTAATATAATGTTGCTATTTTAAGTCAGTGTTCTTGTTATTGTGTTCAAGAGGGGTTTGTTGTTGAATCCAATATAAAAAATAGATTTATGTTAATGACAGCAGATTTCGTGTGCGGCTTTAAAAAATCAATTCTGGCTGCAACACAGGTTGAATAAATTGGTTCCCCAGAGTTTCATGTGAGACTGCCGTACCCCTCAGTCAACAGGCAACATCACATCATGGCAGTGATTCTTATGAGGGAGTAGTTATTTATGGTAGAGCCAATTAAACTTGCTGAAATGAGAAAAATTGTAATCAATACCATACTGAGTGTAAATTCAACCCTGCTCTATTTTGGTCCCCTTATCGCACACACACACACACACACACACACACACGGAGCTGAGACTGTTAGTTAACAGGAAACTGGTATCGGGGCAGTGAGGTGGTGAATATTGATGCCTGAGCTATTGATTGAGGACCTGTGGAGTTTGTCTTCTTTTATCCAGCTTGCCTTCTTCCTGTCCAGCAGATTTTATGATGAAATGCTGTTTGTGGCCCTGTGGGCTGGAAGCTTCTGGATGTTTGAAGCCTTATAACGCTGCCATTCAGCATTAAGTGGCACTTATTCAGATTAGTGCAGTGCTCGGCTGAATCACCTGTTTCCACAACAGTTGTACCCACAGAGTGGAAAGCGTCCGGACTTTGCCAAACACGCTTACATTATCTAGCAATTTGTGATTTAAATTAGCTCTGATCTTAATGGCCGTGGAAAAACCCTTTTAGTATTTGTGTGTAAGTGTATTAGGAGTGAAGTGTTTAGGTATGCCAGTTATGTAAGTCCTGTTAATGTACATTCATCCAAGTACTCACTTGAAAGAGGCCACTGGCAATTAAAACAGTCCATCCATGAGAGGCATTTAATACTTTTAGATCTCCACAGTGTCTTTCATGTTATCCTTTCCATTTCATATTTTTCAAAGTCTGACATTTCAACCCAAATCAAACCAAAAGTGAAGACGATGCACAAGTGCCTTCAAACTGTATCACGTCCCTCTTCAAAGGACGTGATACTGTGATTGGTCAATACCTTTCCAGTGAGTGTATGAGCTCAGGTAGCTTAGTGTCATATTGAATACAATATGATGTAGATGTAGTAATCTATCGTCTCCATTTGTGTGGAGAAGGATGCTAAAGCAGGGTAGTCGTTACCATTCGAGACGCTGTCCCGTGGTTCCTTACTCAGATCCACCCCTGGCCTATCAAGCATGGAAACAACAAGAAAAAGGTGCAGCTTAATTTTTGAACAGTTATCTGAACCCCCCCCCCCTCACCCCCCACCCCCCGTGTCTCAGTCCCTGAGAGGGGAGCCGGTATAAGATACCCACAGGTGTGATCCATCATCTCTTTAATGGTAATAATGAGCGAGGAATGACAAACAGCGAAGAGTTTTAGTGTTTTAGGAAAACACTTGAAGTGGAAGTCGGCCCCGTGATGAGACTAGAAGTGATAGGATACGGTAACATCCGGCACTGGAGATATATATTTAAAGTTTTACTAAAAGTATTCTTTACTTACAGTTGTTGCACTGCTAGACAACTGAAGTTTCTACAGATTCTTCAACACTTCCAGCACTGCCTCTCAGAAGGTTTAAGCTGATATTTGTCACGACTTATTAACGAAACCGATGCAATCAATCAGCTCTCCGAGCAGAGGCGGGAGCAGTAAACGTGTCCTCAGGTTCACAAAGTGCATTGCTTCTCATTTTCATGGCAGTTTCTCACGCGCAGCCAAAGGATAGTTGGCCTTTTTTAAAATTGACAAATAAGAAGCATACACTATGCGTGTGTTTGGTAGGGGAATGTAATTAGGATGATAAGTAATTATTAGAGTGACACAGCCCATTGTGTGAGTATGGGTTTGAAAGAAAGGAGTTAATCATGTTCAGACCCTCGCTGAGACCTCAGGCCTCATTAACCCACAATGTTGGCTGATTGGACTATAAATATAGCAATATAGAATATAGCAATATTCATTTGGATCTTCCAGTGTATTTGTTATTAGCAGAGTACAAAACATTACCATTCTCACTATTTAACTATTATCAGTGCTGATCCCAAATCTTTGGCTGCACCCTTCCTTATTTTTCTGTTTCAGCTGCTTTTTGGTCATTTTGTTTTCACTTCATGCGTCTGAAAGAACAACCCCAGCACACAAAGCCTCTGACGAGCTCTCCTGTTGTATCCGGCACCGAGGTGTTAGCAGCGGATCCGATAAGTCCTGGAAACTGCCAGGTGGCACATCCATGGATCAGCCTTGTTTTTTTAGCACAGCCCCATCGATACTCGACTGCACTGAGATCTGTGGGCTGATTCTCAAACAGTTCCTGAATAGGATTTGCAGTGTGGAAGGTCCATCACCCTGCTGAACGGGATCACTGCCATCAGGGAGTACCAGGGGGGAATACACCCCCTGACTCTGACATGGTTGTCTCCAACCATGTCAGAGTGGGTGGTACATGCACAAGTAACTCCCACATGAACGCTAGGACTCGGGATTTCAAATGAGGCACCTTAGCTCAACATAATGCACAGGTTACCAGGTAATTGTGGTCATTGATGATCAGAAGGAGTCGGAGCGCTTCAGGCTTTAACACTGCCATGAAAATGTGAACACACAGCCTGCCATGTTCAGAATATGTTGAGTAGCATTTGAGGACTTCAGTTTAGAGGAAAGTCCAGTTTTATATTTCTGGAAAGTGAGGATGCAGGTTTGACATTCCACTGTCCTGCAGTCTAGGCCCTCACCTCAAAGGCTGCTTTCAGAAAAAATGCATTAATGTGCTGGCCTCCTTTTCCTTAAAGCCAGAGACTCCTCCACCTGTTTGTCGGACGGAATAAACTGCTAACATTTTCACTGACCGCCTGTCTTTGCTAACCTTGACCTCAGGAGCTGAGCAGCTGAGAGAGACTGGGTTAAAGAGAGTGTGTGTGTTTCAGAACAATCACTCCATTAATATGAAGTGGATCAATCACTGTTGCTGTTTAGAGCTTTTGAATCTGTGGCCAAATGTTGGAAGGCAGGATTGTAAAGTGTTCATCCTGAAGTGAGGAGAGGTAATATTTGATGCCACATTCGTCCTGTTTGCTCATACGTACCATAGAGAAATCTGCTGCTGGCATGCTGATGAACACTTTCTCTTAATAAGCAAAAAGGATCCAAAAATTGACAAAATGTATCAACAAATGAGCAGTGTGGTTAGCTCCACAGTCCAAAGCTAAAGCACTAAATGTGCTGTATCTAATTCAGCGAGCAGCGAGAGTGCACACTGTTCAAAGGCCTGGTATGGAAAAGCACTTAAACAATTATGCTTTGTTGCTTATTAAATTTTAAATTCTTCCCTCAGCCTTCCCCTGCTTCATGCACGCTCTTTGTTTTCTGTTGTATTCTGCCAAACAGAAGCACGTGTGTGTTCCTCTGCTAAAGGGTCGCTTTAACGCACAACAACAAAGAGCAGCGCTGCTGTCACACAACGCTTGTGTCAAATATTTAGACTTCATCTATTTATAATCGTCCCTCTGTCCTACATATGTCTTCGACAGCTCTCCTGGGAGGTCTTTGTCACCAAAAAGCCTGCTCGCTCTCCTTTTGTCTCTTCCTTCAGATGCGGTCAAAGAAAGCAAAAGAGAAAAACATCTTTTTCATGTTCTGCATGTGTTTCATAGAAAACCAGCACAGCTAATCTGAAGAGTCCGTTTTGATTTTGGGACGCTGTGCTACTGATTTCTGCTTTCCCCTTTGAGCCATCAATAAAACAGCTGACGGTTGCTGTGATTTGGTGCTATAGAAATGCACCTGAACTGAAATGTACAACAACCCTGCACACACCCTTTCACATCTTTGTCACCATCCAGAGTGCGACCAAAGAACAGAAATTTGTAATTCTCTCTCTAACTGCTGCTAACCTGCGAGGACCAACAATCTAATCAGTGTTTATCAAGGCTCACCTACTAATCGGAAGGTTGCTGGTTCGAATCCTGGCTGCTCCCGTCTGCATGCCAAAGTATCCTTGGGCGAGATCCTGAACCCCAAGTTGGTCTCTGCTGCAACCGTCAGAGTGTGTGTGTGTGTGTGTGTGTGAATGCTGTATTAAGCGCTCTGCAGGAACTAGTGCATGTACCATTGAGTCAGGCATCACAATCACGTGTCATGTGTAATGACATTGCTACTGCCTTTGCTCCCAACACTCAATCTCATAATAAAAAGCTTTTTCAAGTAACAGGATAAACAATAATTTATCAGTGCTATTTTAGGGAAAATAAAATGTGATGTTTTTTTCTTCCCAAGCATCAGTTGTGGCATCAAGCATCTGTATGAACTCATTTCCCCAAGCAGAGTGTAGCAGTCCGCTCTGTTGGCTGATGGAACGCAGTGTTAGTGGTCTGGGGGCCACTCGTGCTGTTGTTGGTCCATCATGCAGGTTATAACATACAAAGAGTTTGAGTGGACTCGAGTGCTCCGCTGAGCTCCACTGTTCTGGCCCACTTGTCAACCCCTCAGTTTTTGACAGACGCATACATCATCTGCTTCCAGTGATGCATGCTCAGGACTTTGGAGGACTACATGGGAGCATGTGTGCAGTCTCTGCTGCTGGAAATGTGTGCGCACACAGACACGTTTGTGGGACCATGAATTACGCTAAATTCTCCACGTGTTGAAAGCTTTGCAGTGAGAGTGGATTAGAGTTGGAGATGGTTGGCTGGAGGCTGCTTTCTTTGAACATCCCCCTCCCCTCCCCTCACCTGGTACTCCCCCCAGCATTGGCTGATTGTCGTAGTACTACCTGAAGATATTCACGCCACATTCTCCTCACACTCAGCCATTTGAGGCACCTACATCTCACAGCGAAAGTGAGAAATATCCCCACTATATTCCCACCTCTCCAATAAAACATTTACACCATGTTGTGTGTGGTTGCTCTATTTGGAAAGGGTGTGCACATGTGATCAAAGTGTTAATTTGGCTATTAGCAGAGAGGCTGTGTACGTGTATTTGTGCACGCACCCTGCTTCATGCACTGAGCGTGTAAATGACAGTGGAAGTGGTTGGAGTGTGGAGATGTGGGGGTGTAATGGTAGTGTTAGTGTGGAGTGTGTGTGGTAAAAGCTGTGCTGGACCTCGGCAGGTATTGTTGGTGGCTCATGTGGGAGGTGGAGCTGGTCCTGGATCTGTGCCATGCTCAGGCTCACTGTTAAAGCGCCCTGTGGGAGGATCAAGACTGATAAACTGGGACTTCATTTCTGCATTCCCCTTTTGTTATCCAGATGTAACTAAATATGTAAAAATGTATTTTATGGCAGCCTAATTCATAAATGTCAGAAATGAAAGAAATTACAGGGAATAGGCGGATTAGACCCAGCTTGACTCTAAATCAGTGTAAGCACAGTGTCAGCCTCTTTGACCTCAAATAACTGCAGGTCTCAGGGTCGTACTAAAGCCAGCACAGATGCAAAATTTAAAAGAACACTTCATGCTTCCGTCATGTGACTGTCCTGGTCCCGGCCGGTGGCCCAGTGTTTTGTTGTTTTTGTATGGTTCTCTTTTGGTCTGCAGGCTCTGTGTTCCTCTCTCCCGGTGTTACGCTTGTGAGGTTACTTCCTGTCGTATTTTGGTTGTGTGGTGTTCCTAGTTTCTTTCCTTCCTGTGTCTCCCCAGGTGTTCCTCATTTGACCGTTACCTGGTGCGTGTTTATTGTCTGTGTTCCCGTCAGTTCTTTGTCGCGACGTGTTTTCCCGCTGTGTGCCTCTCCGTTCAATCCTCTGGCCCTCGCTCGTGTCTGTTTCGGAGTTCTGTCATTAAAAGCTGAGTTATCACAGTTCAAGTCCGTGTGTGTCTCAGATATTTGGGTCCTCAATCCTGCCTGCCATTAGTAAACCTGTCAGTGCCTCTGTAATATGATCTTTAACTCGACACTCTGTCTTGTAGCCCTTAATGTATGTAATCGAAATATTAAGTTGAACTTGCATTATTATTCAAATGGAATTTAACATGTTCATGAATGTGTTTTTGTTATTGTCAAAGAACAGACTGCACTACTGAAACCATTTAAAGAGATCATTGCAGATTTGAGGGAAGGTTTGAGTGCTGCTGTCTGTGACTGGGGGGTAAATTTGAAGCAAGCATTGAGTATGTTTCAACACTAATTGTTGTTAACAGTTTTCAGTGTGACTCTGTCCTGGTGAATTAGCACTATCGTAAATACTTGCGAAACCACCATCACCATCGTGACTATGATGACAACTGCGAACAGTTTAAACGTGCCACACAGCAAAAAGCCACTGAGGCGGACGCTGTGGCAGCTGGCATCGTGCATCTGCAACCGGAGACACAAGTTCCCTTAAATGGGGAACAATTTCCTCCAAATGGATGGTAATGTTGGAAATAAGCTACATTTAGCATAAAAGGGAAAATGATTACCACTTTTAAATGGCTTTATGAATATTTATGAAGTGTTTCTGTCTCTGCTTACTTCTCTGCCTTTTAGGATATCCAATGAGGAGCCACTAATAAAAAAATGATGCCAAATAGGACATTAATGCTTTTAATGGCTTTAAGATGAAAAACCATAACCTTTGATTACTGTTTGACTTTTCATTTCTTGCAGTCTTATTTCTGGTCTTTTATGCCTTTTTTTTATGTGTGCTTCACTGTGAATGGTGAGTGTCTTTTATGTTTCAAAGCGGCCTGCAGGCACACGGCTGCAGGGCAGCTTTTCTCTCCCCACAGCTGTGATTGTCAGGGTTAGTTAGAGGCAGAGGGTCCGATGTTCCCATGGCTGTAAGGACAGCGCGATCCAGCGGCAGAGAGATGAAAAGAGAGCGGTAGCTCATCCAACCATCCAAGGGGATTTTCCCTTCAAGCTTCTCATCACAATCTCTCCAAATGAAACCATTATCTCAACATTCCTGCCTGAGGCACTCGTCCTTTCTTTTTCTAGAGCTGCGTTTTGGAGGTGTGAGGGGAAGAGGAAAGATGGAAGGTGACACGTACTGTGAGGCAGTGGATTGTGGGAATGGGGGGGAAAGAGGAGTAAAAGGAGTGGCGGTTTCAGGGAGGACGGTGTCAGAGATGGAGGAGATGTTGTGCGAGTGGAGGTGACTCTTAATTCGTGCAGGGAAAGCTGAGATTTGGTTTGCTTGTCATAACAGATCAGCCTGCCCAGAGGGAGAGCCATTCTCCACCTGCCATGACTCATCCTGAAACGTCTCTTAATGTATTATTTGGCCAGAACGGATCCCGTGGCTCAAACCTTCAGACACGCCTACCTTTTATCTCCACGCATGCGTAGCTACCCCACCAAGCCCCCCCCCCGCAGGAGGAAAGAGTTAAATGTGAGTGAAATGAACTACCTGTAGATGATTCCATTCTGTGCAGTCATAGAGGAGTTCCTACTGTTTACTCAGGAGACAAGAGTTTAATTATGTGTATTACTGTATGGCAGACATGGGCTCAGAGACAGATTTCTTGGGCGATTTGAAACCTTCTGAAGAATAATAATGATGAAGTGTTGTGCAGCTGGTGAGGACACCTCTGGAGCTGAAACATCTGAAGGTGATGAGGCGTTTTTTTTTTTTTTTTTTTCTTTTCCAAGAAAGAGGAAAAAAGAATTCAGGAATAT
>VUQK01033556.1:31865-43637 GCA_015106715.1 Bujurquina vittata
AAAAAAAAAAAAAAATTTTTTTTCCCTCTAAATTTTTTCCAGGAAAAAACCCCCCCCCCCCCCCCCAAAAAAAAAGAAGCTCTGGAAGTGGTTGGCACGCAAGCACAATGCAGACAGACCGCAGACTGAGACGTGTACTTCCCTATGTCAGTGAGACACAAGCTAGCACATAAACTTAATCATAATGCTTTTTTTTGCTGACCTCAAACCTGAGCGCTGCAACGCTGAACTTTTCAAGACATCGCACAACAGAGGTGAGAGGTGAGAAGGCAGACATTAAGCACTCTTGTTCCTTACAGCTCCACAGCAAGTCTGATGGCACAGATTTGTGCCAATGCAACAACACTGCTGCTAATAGTTGGGTGTATTCGCAGTAAACGCGGGGTTATTGTTCATCTCGCCTCTTGACCAAATGGAGTTTATCCAGGAGTGAGAGTGTGGCCTGAAGCTACATCTGAGAAAGGACAACTTGGACTGACTTGATTCTCTGGACACTGCCCAAAGTTCATGTGAGAACATAAGATTACCTCTTAGAATTCACTGTGTTTTTCCTCCCCCCTCTCCCCTTCTTTTCGTGACCAGAATGATAGTCCCCCTTAATCCTCTCGTTAAAATTGTAAACGCTGACACATGTTTTAACATGAGGGCTGTCCAGATACCTACTCTCACACTGGAAAGGCCTGGATATGCAGGGGAAATTTGAAGTTTCTTTTTGTGTCTATGTGTGCGAGACCGATAGATAGGAAAGAACTAGAGAAGCTGGCTTAAAAAAAAAAATACAAACAATAACCTTTTGTACTCAGTGTTAGGGATACAGTCATCTAGTATATCCCAAGCAGAACTGGCCGCAATACATTGGAATACATAACGCCCACCCCAACACAGACAGAAAGTCCCACATGTTGAACCACTATAGTTTGTCACCATTACACATTATTACAGGTGCTAATCACATGCAAGTGCACACAGATGAGCTGCTCAAACAGATAACTAAAACCGCCATTTAATGCTCCAAGTGAAAACTGAAGGCGGTTAAGGGTCTCCTCCTCCTACTCGCCTACTCCAGGAGCACCGCCCTTAAAGGATGGTTGAAAATAGTGCATTTGGATGATGTTATGGAGAAGGACTATTAAAAGTCAGGCAAAAGACTTTACCAGTGCTTATGAAATTGCACTGAGGTGCCATGTCGGCTCCTGCAAGCCCTGTCCAAAAAACTCCTCTGTGGTTGATCAAAAAGAATGCTCAAGTGTGTGCGCACACACACACACACACACACACACACACACACATGCACAAACACACACAGAGTTTCTGGCCTCAGCCAGAAGTCCCTATTGGTTTGGAAGGCCACAGCGGGCTGTAACAACTACAGCCTGGCCAGCCTGTTAGTAGTGGCCCCTCTGTTTCAGCAATCTGGGTTTTCTTTGCCTTTGGACAGGGACCAGGTCAGGCTGCACAATACACTACTGTGTTTGGAGAGGCTGGGAGAAAAAGAAATAGAAAACTGCAGGCAAATTTTTGTCGGCACACAAACGCAAAAATAAGCTGTGTGCACGACAATGTATGTTTTGGTGTGCATATACTGCATGTTTGTGCATATGTTATAACTGCTTTAGCCATCACGTCCCTCTCCAGATTGCAACAGCTACTTTTGCTCCAGTCTCCACCAGCAGCCTTCATTGCCATCATTACATCATCCTTGCTTCGGCTTTCGCTCACTCAGCACAAATTTTGGGACCCCTGGCTGTGGTTTCCCTCCCCTAATCAGTGTATGAAAGGTGTTTTTTGGATCTCTCAGAGGTTTGTGCAGGAGGAGTAATACACATCACTGTCAGTCTAAAAAAAAAAAAACACACACAATGAAAACAGACTGCAAATACGGAGTGGCCCTGTGCCCCGTTAAAGAGGGCCGGCAGCACCTGCCCCTTTAAGATCTATTTCTCACAGCTTGTGGGTTCTGAGCTGAGCAGGCTAGCCTGAGCTACGCTGCACTTCGTTGTGCATGTATGGTAACGGGGGGGGGGGACCGCGCCGCCCAGCCTGCCAGCCCACCACAGGGAATTTGTTTATGTTTCCTTGCTGCCAAGTTCCTGTCAGGAGGCGCCCCAAAGAGGAACTGCAGACTACTCAGTACTGTTAGCTACGCCCTCTCGCATAGAATGACTTTTTCTGCATACAGTACCGAGTGGTGATTTGTAGCAATACTCAAATCCAGGGAGGTCTCTTCATCAATTTTAGCTCTCTCTCACACACACACACACAAAACACACTTCAAACACTCAATCTGTTGTTACAAAAGCAGCTCTGAGAGCAACAAACTTCATAAAACATGTTCTAACAAAAGGCTTAATTTATGAGCCCTGAACAGATTAACACCAATTTTCTCAAAACACAGTGCATAAAACAGCACAAAGCATAGTTTCATTAAAGCAACACTTTATGAGTGGCACTTCGTTAGGCTTGTGGATAATGGGTATTGTAAAAACTTAGCACCACCACATAAAAACATAGCAAACAGGATTGGTAAACTCATGGGCATTAATCCAAGCACTTGTGGGAAAAGAGCTAAATCTAAATTACTCTCCCACTAATGCAAAAGAGCACAGCAACTTCCAATAAAGCAAACATATTTTCTCGAATCATTACAAAAATATGATGCACCGATGCCAGTGAATCAATTACTGCATTGCTTTAGCACATTAATACGATGCTTTGGAATGACGTATCCAATGCGCGAGCAGCCTATTTGTCCAGCACGGTCAGCAAGTGCTGGAAACTTTTATCTTAAGCCTTGCAGATACCAGCAAGTTTGTTTCTGAACAAAAGGTTAAGAGCCACACACTGACAAAAACAAAGAAAAACCACAGTTATGTCTAGGGCATGAGCTGCTTGCCTTCATATCGTGCATGTGTAATGTCCAGTCATTGTGTGGTAGGTGACAGCGTGTGTTTGTGTGAGCCAGCGATGGTGGTGAGACATGGCCCCATAAAGGGGTGTGTGGCCCAGGATGGTGCGACACAGGAAGAGAAAGAGGAGGGGGGAATACAAAAGATGGAAGTATGGATGGAAATATGTAGCCTGGGATTGAGAGGACTGGGTGAAAGTTTAAAAATAAAAATAAAAAACAGGAAGCAATTTATGTTCGCTTGGATGGCCACGCGCTGGCACGTTTCACTAACCTTTGACTGTGCAGCCAGAAACTCCCCATTTACACCAAAATAAGGTAAATCAATGGCTAAGTGGAAGCATGGAGGGGGAAGTACTGTCTGCATTTGTTTGAATGGGATTTGCACTGTCAAATTGCTCAAATTTGTCACTGTGGTTGGAGTATTAAGCATCACTTCTGCTATTCTCCTCCTGGTGAGGAAGTAAGATGCCACGCAATGCCTTGCTAGGCAAATGCCTTACAGTAAATGAGCTTAGCAGCGCAAAATATAAACTGAACTTGAAGCTGTTCACTCAGGCATAAGCCTTTGAGTTCGTGGGTTTGTGTGAATTTGGCGAATTAAATTGGTTAATCGGAAAATAAAAAAATTTGAACAGCACTAGCGTGCAAAAATAACGGTACCAAAACCTATAGCCAGCTTTACCACAGTAAAAGAAGAGAGTTTACAATTAGAGACTGGGGCGTTTCAAAGAAACTGTGTGTACAACCACATAGAGAAAGCAGTTCACTCATCCATGAACTGTCAAACAGAAAAAAAAGATACAGAAGGTGCTATATAGCCTGGCAGCTAAACAAACTAATCACCCAACTGTGTCCAGCCTTAAGTGAGACTAAGAAGTACCATTACACAGGAATAACTGTGTATAAACAATACATTTCAACTTCCCTTAAGTTTCCGCGTGTGGCGTTAGAAAGAAAAATAAAAAAGCACCACACTATGAAAAACACAGGACTCCCTTTCTAGACAGAGGGAGAGGCAGCGGGCTCGGCAGCCACCGCCGACCTACCGCACAGAGTGTGAATCATTAAAGGCATGTGTTCCACATCAACTGCCGGGGCCTCTTCCCAACCCACTTATGAGACTGGATCTAAATTATGAAGGGAAGGAGGGCAGTGGAGGGGAAAGGGGGGGGGGGCATTCGGTATAGTTTCACACTGAGATAAAAAACCCCAAACCTGCTAACTCAGACATAAAGTGCAAAATGGCTGCAACGATCCTCCACCCACTCACAGAATAATGGCTTAATTGTGAGATTGCCACAAAATGTTATGAAGTTAATATGATGATGAGAATAAACAACAACAAAAAAGAGAGTCAAAGATAATTAAAAACTGACCTGATTTAATTTGTACGTTTTCCTGCCCCCCCTTTAACTTTACAGACAGTAAAATAACACAGTGGGATAGATCTATACAGTAAAATAAGGAACACAGGGTTGGCTGTATTTAAGGCCAAAGTGCTGGGTTTAAGCTTGCCCATCAGTCCATCCCTGCATCAAACTGGTTGCCAACAGAGGAGTGTCTGCCAGGCCACTTGTCATCCCCACTTACGACACATGGACATCTTCTGTGAGTGTGCTTCTGTCCACACAGCACATCTGTGTCTCTGCAGATCCCTTCCAGTGAAGGAGTCTGCATTCTTCTTGGTACTGGCTGGCATATTGCTACGCATAGCATTCAGCTTGCTTTTGCTCACAGGCTGGTATGAGGGCAGGTGTATGTCTGAGGGAAGAGATTACCTTTCCCCGAGGCCAGGAAGGGTTGTTAAAAACAGGACAGGATGGGACACGATAGGAAAGGACAGGGGAGTAAAACAAGTCTGTACAAACATGAGAAAACCAGACTGAGAAGGACAAACTGTGATTGTTTCATTGGCTGAGAGAAACTGGTCAACCTTCAGCTCTGTCCTGTCAATCATGAGGGTGGAAAGAATTTGTCCAAACAGCATGAAATGAAATAAAAGGGGATAAAAATAAAATGAATGGCGCCATTCTTTTAGTTGCCAATCTAATACAATGCAGAAGAATCAGACCCAAAATGAATCTATATTCACACAGTAATGGTTCATGTGCTCCAAGCCAATAGCTAATGATGAACGGCTGTTTTTGTTTGGTCTTTGTCACTTTAATATGACAGGGCAAATCTCCTCGCTGCCAACTCCAGCTCTGATGCAACAGTCCTCATCCTAATGCTAGCAGCATGCAGGGCACAAGACACAGCACCCCCCTCCAAACAGGCACACAGTGTATGTCTGTGCATGGGTGTGTGAAAATGATTGCACAGGCTTAAAAAGTCAGCTGTCCACAAGTTTGCCGCCAGTGAAATGATGAAAAAAGATATGACATGGGAAAAACAAATGGCAATCTCACCAGGACATTAATATGGCACAGAACAATGCTAATCTAGAGAGAGCAAAGTAAAATCTGGTGCACACAAACACAAGTGTCAAGTGTGGAAAGCCCAATTACCCGGAGTCAAAAGCAGCGACAAATTCGGGCTTACCCCAAAAACGTCAATCTCGCTGTCCTTGAATTGATTGCAGCTCCTCGGCTCTGAGGAGGGAGAAAGAAAGATTTTTTTTGAAATCGAGAGCTTTGTGGTCCTTATCCACGTGCTGCAGACTCAGTGACTCCCTCGCTTTCTGGCGCAGAACTGCTTTACTACATGAAAACTCTTACACACTTTTTCCCCTCTCATACTCCCTGTGATCTCCCCACCCTTTTCCAATAGATTGGACTTTCTTATTTGCTACATTTGTGCCCCAGAGATCATGTGAAAAGTGGAGTAAAACAGTGCTTTTGTGGTGCGTGAATTACCTAGGGTCTAGGCAGGCACAGTAGTGCTTATGGCCACAACTCAATTACAGCAATGTGAATCAGGTGGCGGCCTAGAAATCCCCTCAGCCTGATGCACAAATAGGGACACAGAGGCGCCTTCATCGCCAAGATAGAAACGAATCTGAAGTGGCGTGTCATCTTTTCATAGTAGAGCAGCTAAGCCGATGCTGTACAGATGAATGGCTGCTACAGACAGCGATCTAATGACTCTGCTTCGCAGCAAATGTGTGAATGCTGCCATTTTGTTTATGCAAGCTGCTACAATATTACAAGTGTTCGCTAACAGGTCTAGTTACAGATCTAAATTGAAAGAGTCACATGGCATTTAGAATATCTGATAAATGGCACCTTTGTGCTGTCGAAAGCAAAGGAAAATGCTTTGTGGTATTGTTTTTGAACCGAAAACAACTAGCTGGAAATTACAGAACGGTGGTTTGTAAATGTTAAAAGTCACTTCAACGTGAATGCCAAACTGCACAATCACGGTCAATCATATTTGAATAGAAAATTGGCTCGTGTCAGAAGCAGTGAGCTTATCCTGTCTCTCTTTTTATGGGAAAAAGAAAAAAAAAAAAGTAGAGACCATCTCTTTTTTAGCCTGGCAAGGGGAACAGTCCGGCTCCAATAAAATGTAGAACCATGGACCAGGACAGGGTTTTCCAAAAGTGAGAGAAACCAATGACATTTAAAAGTGTGGTCTGTTTGGGTTTATTTCACTTCACTTGTCACAGTGAGAAAGCAAGTTTCTTTCGTTTAGTTAACAAAGAACGATGCAAGCTGTGGCAGAACAGAGCTTTTCTGACGGCCAGGCTAATAGTTGCTCTTTAGAAGGGTCAAGATACCGCTCAACACACACACACACACACACACACACCATCCCTTGAGGCAGAAGTGGCCTTTTACAAGCAGCAAATGAATTTTGCAGTAATTTGTTATCACAAGCTCCTGGGGACAATGAAACAACAGAGGTATAAACATAGCTCTCTTTTTTTTTTTTTTACAAAAATAATAATTTAGGGTTACTTTAAAGAATGGCTTCATTTGCACACCACTCAATTACAAACGGCTCTCAGAGACACCTCAATTCGAGGTTAATCAGGAAGCTAATTTACAAATTAACAATAGATGAAACAAGTTGGTCTGCAATTTCTGTGGTCAGATAATATTACTCACATCCATTTACTACAAGCTCACCATCCTATAGACCTACACTAATAATTAGATAAGGATGTGACCCATAACCCAAAACTAATAATGATTTGTCAATATATGAAAAAAATGTTTTAAAATCTTCAAACATTTAAATAAGCACAAAAGTGACATGACAACAGATGAACGCTGGCTACGGTAGCTAGCTACACCATTAAATGCTATCTTGTTTGCAGATAGGCCAACAACAGTCGATTAAGCAGATATCAGCCAAGTGTGATGCATCTGTGCATCCCTGCATGCTATACTTTCTGAGACAACTAGAGGGTGTGGACACATACATCAAAATATGTTCTGTATAATGCAATGCACTGAAAAAAACTTAACTGGTATTCTGAGATTAAACCTCCTCCATTTACGATCAAGGTAGACCAAAAAAATAAAAAAAATGCAGTTTCATTAACCATTCCAACCTCCGCCCAAAAGCTGGTTTGTGCAGCAGCTCCTTGTGCTACTGCCTGTTTCATTACACACCCTCACTTCCTGTTTATGAATATGAATGGTATCTAAATCATGTGTTCCTACTGGTCCTGCAGAGGAAGAGCAGCGTAATTTCTAGAAAGATGAGACAAGATGAAATGAGGACAGAGTTCATGTGTGCGCGTGTGTCTGTGAATGCGTATATGAGCCTGCAGTCTACACTGATGAGAGTGGACAGGAGTAGCCCAAGGTAATCACGTCTTTATCCTTGCTGACGGGTGAAAGCAAGTCGCTGCAGACGCTCACCTTTAACACCAAAGAAGAATGCGGTGTCGTCACAGGGGAGGCGTGGTGAGACAAGCCAGTCTGCTTTTCTAATTGAACCCAATATTAGCACACACAGGAGGCCTTGATAGCTCAGGAACTCACATGGAAGCGTGTGAAACAATAATT
This sequence comes from Bujurquina vittata, assembly GCA_015106715.1. NCBI lineage: Eukaryota > Metazoa > Chordata > Actinopteri > Cichliformes > Cichlidae > Bujurquina > Bujurquina vittata. Next base: position 39,732 of record VUQK01033556.1, read on the forward strand.
CAGCAGGGTCACCCATCCTCAGTGCACAGCCCAGCATCTCAGCAACTGTAACTACGCTTAGGGTTGCTCAACTGCTGAAGGTTTAAAAGGTTTGATGGGAAGCAGTCCAACTCTCAAGTAAAATTATCATCGGCCCTTGGATGTTCACTTACTCACTGTGACAGCATCGCCCCTGCATCGACTATCACTACAAATAGAACCTCTGATTTTGAGTACGACCAGCAGTCTCCAAGCGTGTGCTTACTTGGGAATGACAGCCCCGCGGCGAGGGTCATGAGCTCACATTAAAACAGACACAATGTGTTGTTTTAACTTGCTCGGTTCTATAAAATTCCACCGGCTGCCTGCGCACGCACGCACGCATCCACAGAACATAAACCCCCCTATTCTTGAGGCTCTGACTCCGGGCGGTGGAAAGCCCCTTCAGTGACACATAGATCGCATAACCTCTCTTGACACAAGAGGACACAACTCCCAATGGAAAGATGCAGATTCTCACACACACACACACACACACCCACACACACATACACACCACACACACCCACACGCTGATTGCAGGCCAAGGCTCCAGACTGCTATTGTCCTTCAGAGCCATCCAAAGAAAACAATGAAGAGGGTCACGCAAGGCCCCCTGTGGAATGGTAAATAACCAGAGAGAGTGAGACCAAGAGTGAGAGAGGAAGAGACTAGGGAAGTGTGAGAGAGAGAGAGATTGAGCCTAACGCAGTCTGACAGTGTTATATGGAACACCCAGTGCAAAATATGACCATCTGGGGACAGGTGAATTCCACTAATGTTCAATCATTCAGGAAGAATCTGACACTGCTTCAATGGAAAATATGTCAGCTTCATGATGTACAGAGGAAAAACAGACATAAAGAAAGAATGCAAATTATCTCACAGCTAGATTTTCTGTAATGCACTTTCAAAACACAGTATATTCCTTCAACTGAGTTTTACATCAGTGTTTTACACGCTGTAGTAAAATAACAGGTATCTAAATCGCACACTATGCAGGCAAAGTCTCTTTTAATGAGCACAATCGTTTAGGTGAGTGTCGCGCAGGTCAAAGTCATGCACAGACAGAAAAAAAGGGGGGATAAAGTCCAAACAGTATCAAAGGCTGAGATTATGGTGATGTTAACCATTCATTAGCGCTGAGTGACCCTTATTATAAAACCATCTTTGTTGTCATTATTCATCTGGCATAAAATGCTAGCCTGTTAATTCAGACTCAGGATGTTGACAATAGGCGGTCTACAAAGGGCTTAGAAGGCACAGTCTCCCTCCTGATTGGTCTTTCATATGCTAATGAGGGAACTGTTTGGGGTTTACTGGCCTGGTTGGAAATGATTTAGGGCGACACCGGTGCTCTGTGCCTTTATGTTAAGGCTGGCCGTGGGGGCTCATATATCACCCTGATCATTAATCAATTAGCGTCTCCTAGCCACCTGTCGGACACATCGGCACACAAAACATTCCTGCCCTTGGGCAGTTGCTAGACGATGATCATCAGCAGCACCACTACTGCCTTCCAGCCCCTCGATAGCCCTCCCCCGTCCGCTTTATGGTAATACCCTGATGGATTACATAATCACACCCAAACACTGTCACCAACGTCAAGGGCTACTCTCCAAGAGAAGCAGATCTGAGTGGAAGCTACCGCAAACCTTTTATGACCCTCCTCACCCCCACCTCCCAATTCAACTAAACACCAAGTTTTTTTGTTTTCTGGGTTTTTTTTAAACATGAATTTGCCCTCCGCTGTCACAAACAAGAAAAGACCGGGCAGAGAGGAATTGATGCCGACCTTGAAGGAGAATCAATAAGCTGACGTCTATTCAGAAGTGCTGAATGCACACCAATGCTGTGTCCTCCATTGTTTTAAATGCAACTGCCTCCAGTGGGGCATTGATGGCTGTTTGGTATTGATGATGTGACACAATAGCCAAACAAGTGTGGGATAGAAAGGTTCAAACCAACAGGGTATTTGTGAAATTGGTCCTGGAAAGTAATTTTGTTTATAGATGAACTAACTGCTGATTTGCAGCGTGACAACCAAGTGTACAAATGTACAGCAGACTTCTAACTAACAGTGTGAGAGGAGCTTTAATCATACACAGCCTGGATCTGAGGGTCTGTTGTGGAAAGAGGAGGTGAAAAAAAGCTGTGCTGAATCTTTAATGGTCTGGGTTTTTTTGGGTTTTTTTAAAACACCAACTCAGTTTGTGATCTCATGGAGTCACTCGAGCACGCTCCTCAAAGACTTCTGTTAACAGTAGGTAGGAGCAGCCCAAAATTCAAAATCAAAATATAACGTAGAAATCAGCTTTGCTGAAGTCAAGAGTGGACCAAATAAGCACAGAAAATTTCAGGCCAATCTCTCAGTTTCTGAGATATGATAAAAATGATGGTGCTCTGTCGTCGCTGAATCAACATTATCAATATGAAACATTTTTAAAAGCCTGTTTTATGCACTTTATTTTGGTATCAGGTTTTTGTTTTTTTAAATCATTCTTACCGTATTTCACCTTGATTGAAATTTGTGACTTCTTCCTAAAATTTTCTCTTATGCAAATTGGGTACATATGGAGAGCCGGGGATATGGGGATGAATATGAAAGTTGTAAACATTGCTGAAGGGCAACATATCCCAGCGGGATTTTTGAAGTGGGTCGGTCCTCTGGCCTGAAAGTGAGTGAACGCTAATTTTTCATCAAAGAATACACTAACTTACATGATTTTGATACCACTGGAAAAAGAACTGAACGATCTTTTAATGCATTTTTATAACACTAACTGAACTTTGCCCTATTTAACCCATTCACTGCGTGACCATTGTTCTCCAGCGGCATTAACCTGGGCTTACCGGTACCCATTAACAGCTGCCGTCTACTCAACAGCCACAAATTTAGCTTTTGGTAATTTTTTTTTTTAAACTGAAGATTTTCATGCAAATTTCAACTCTAATGCAAAGGCCCTCACTTCCACTAGACAATCCGTTTTTCACAGTCTTGCCTCCACACTTTTTTTTTTTTTGTTATTTGGAACTAATTCTTAAAAGCAGCTGAAGAAATAAGTGACACTAAAATTAGCACCTAATCTGCCAACCCTCAATGTGAGGACATGGAGAAAGCAGATTTGTCAAGCCTTGATTTAGCAGTATTCTTCCATTATAAAAGTAGCACTCTTCACGCAGCTTAGCAGGACGAAATGGCTCAATCAGTCTCATGTGGAACTTTTAAGAGCGAAGGGGGGAAGAGGGTGGTGTAATGGCCTATCTGTGAACCCAGAAACCCCAGTTTCACAATGGTGCTATTATTACGTTGCACTCATTGTTATTCCTACCTGTGTTGCACTCCTCACCTTCTCGGGATTACCCTTTGAAAATGACATTCGCCATCCACTTCCAAAGCCCCCCTAAATGCAAGCGCTGTTTCATTGGAGGGATTGCAGGAAATCTGGGCCACAATGTAGGATGTGTAAAGTATTAAACACTGGGCTGGTCACTGGAGACAGAGTTTGGGTTTTGTTTTGGGTTTTTTTCTTTTTAAAATCCAACCAGCTCAGGCAAGGTGCCAGCTACCAACATTATCAGGTGGATTTTCAAAAGAACAAAAGCTCCTCTGCAATTCTTTACACTGCAAGTGTGTGTGTGTGTGTGGGGGGGGGTGGGGGGGTGGGGGGGGGGGGGGGGGGATGAAACAAACAGAAACTCCACGTGTGTGTGTGTGTGTGTGTGTGTGTGCGTGCATACACATAAGCCCATTGTCCTTGATATTTTAGCCGAATTGATTTCAGAAGATTATTTCAAAGATAATCTCACACTTTCTTCTATTTGCTTATCTCTACAGCTATGCCCCCCCCCCCCCAAAGGAAAAAAAAGTTTGGGATTTAGATTTGG
>VUQK01033572.1:0-18373 GCA_015106715.1 Bujurquina vittata
TCCACTGAAACAGCTCTCCTTAGAGTTTCCAGTGATATTTTGCTGAATAGGGATGCAGGAGAATGCTCCGTTATATTGATGTTGGATCTTTCTTCTGCCTTTGACACTGTAGACCATAAAATTTTACTTGATAGGCTAAATCGTTGGGTGGGAATATCAGGATCGGCCCTGAAATGGTTCTCTTCATACCTGTCAAATCGACGTTTTCATGTTGCAGTCTCTGATTTCAGGTCCGACTCTGCTTGTCTTGCATATGGTGTCCCCCAAGGTTCTGTTTTAGGCCCTCTGTTGTTTCTGTTATATTTGCTCCCTTTGAGACATGTTATAAATAGTTTTGAGGGAATATCCTACCATTGTTATGCGGATGACATCCAGCTGTATATTTCTTTCAAGCATGAACATGTCTCAAAGTTGCAGGTCCTAACAATGTGTTTAAAATCCATTAAAAGCTGGCTAGCCGACAATTTTCTCCAACTCAATGAGGACAAAACTGAAATCCTGATCTGTGCCCCGGATAAATCTCTATCTATTATAATGACAACCCTTGGACCTCTTGCTAAATTTGTTAAACCTTCTATTAGGAACCTTGGGATAACCTTTGATCCTGCCTTTATGCTTGACACACATGTTAAATCTCTGACACACTCTTGTTTTTTCCACCTAAGGAATGTTGCTAAGCTTACTTCCATCATATCTCACTCAGAACTAGAGATGGTTATTCATGCATTCATATCCTCACGTTTGGACTATTGCAATGCTTTGTTTACCTGTCTTAGCAAACATTCCCTGGAGCGTTTACAGGCTGTTCAGAACGCTGCTGCGGGGCTTCTGAACAAATCTTCCAAATTTTCTCACATTACCCGCTTTTGTTCCAGTTACACTGGCTCCCAGTGAAATTTAGGATCCAGTTTAAAATCTTAGTCCTCACGTTTAGAGCTCTACACGGGCAAGCCCCAGTTTATATCAGTGAACTCCTTCATTCATATACTCCTTCTAGAACATTGCGATTGTCTGATCAGGGACTATTGGCTGTACAGTCTACAAGACTGAAAACAAAAGGAGACAGAGCTTTTGCCTCAGTAGCTCCACATCTTTGGAAAGCTCTCCCTGCCCAACTCAAAGCACTCGTGCATTGGTGTCTTTTAAAGGTCTTTTAAAAACACATCTTTTTAGATTAGCATTTGCCTAATTGTTTTTATCATTTCTATGTCCTGTTGTAAAGCACTTTGTGAATCCTGTCTTTAGAGGTGCTATATAAATAAAGTTTTACTTACTTACTTACTTACTATATAGTGTATAGAGTTTGTTTAAATGTAAAAGCAGCATATATAGACTGTATAAATACTAGTTTATCAACGCTTTCAGAAAATACATATTTTTTACTACAAAGTGAGACTTTATGAGTGTTGGTTATTTTGCTCACTAATTTAGTATACTTTTTAGAAATGCGTACATATTTCATTTACTTTTCTTGACGGTTTAGATGTGGCGTTCTTGTAATAGCACTGCAGAGGACTGCAAATCTATAGCTTAACTAAAGGATTTAAATGCTTGTCCCATGGCTGCTTTGATGTGTCATGCAATTAATATGTCTGCCTGTTAAAATCCTGCCTCTAATTTATTCATGAGATAAAACAGAATGTCTTGAGCCAGTGGAGAGGTAGAATGACACTGAGATAAAAACAAAAACAAAGGGGAAAATTAATTAAGACTTATGCTATTAATTCTCAGCTCTTCAGTGCAGAGAAACTTCACAGGTTTACACCTCAAATATGTTGTATGTGCATATATGTGATTAATGAGCTACAGTATGTCATGAGTGAAGTAGGACTTCATAATATGGCCTAACGCTATGATCTAATTTCCCAAAATTTTTAATTTCTGAATTGAGAGATCCTCCCCATCTAACACCATAATTATACACTACCATCAGAGATGCAGGCTATATTATAAAGTATCCCATCCTCCACATCTTGCATTGTAAGTATACGTTACTATTAGGGGTGCAGAGAGTATTATAAAGTATCCTAAGCTTCTTACATAGTAACATAACTGTTATTGGTGCAGCCTGCAGTATACGGTATCTTAACTTGTAATATGTTTCAGTAATGTATACAGATAGAAATAGGTTCTGAGGCGCTTTGGCATGCCCTCTTAAAAAAAACAATATAAATTGCATGTCCTTTCTTTTAAAATACTCTAAAAGTATCTATTACTTAAAAATTCTTATGTTTTAATTAGTTTTGGCTTTCTTTAAAAAAAAAAAACATAGTACACAGTTAAATTACATCATGAATTCAGAAAAACTGCAAGACGAGTGTAAGCAAATTACACAAGCATTATGAAGTGCTATCAAATCAAATGTTATTTTCAGAATAGATGCACAACATTAACAAACGTAAACAAAAGTTTGAGTATGGGGGAGGTTAGGAGGAGTACCACATGAAAATGAAAGAACCATCTCCTAATGGAGCCCACAGAGGTTTTGTCACAGAGAAACGGGAGGGAAAAAAACTGTTGCCACATATTTGGCAGTGGTTCTTGGCATAGGAGAAAATATGAGTAAATGCAAGTGGCAACACAGAGTGTTTCAATAAATGCACAGCCATAAATACTTTGTGTGTTTTGTTTCTTTCCCTCCATCAGTGTATCTGAATCACACCTAGAATACTTCTTCCATCCACCCTAGTAATGCATACATATGTGGGACAATGTGTTACAAAAGAAAACCTTTGCTTAAACATTTGTTTCTTTAAATTAATAATATAATTAAAAACAAAAAAAAATTTGGGAATATTTTACTCACTTTCTTTTTTTGCATTTGTGTACACATATGCATGCATTGCACTTCACTGACACATGGAGTGCCAGTCGTGGATTTACATTATTGCTTCATCAGCTTCCCCTTTGAGGTTTGTTGGACATTCATTAACTTTTTTTTCTCCAGAGGTTTTCAAAGCTGCTCTGATGCGCACACTGAAGAAAAAAAATCTATTTGTGGACTGTCTGTTAGGTTTAGAGAAAATAATTTACTAACACACAAACATGAACTTACATCTTCACAAACATTGTTCTCTGTGCTAATTTTTTAGGGTGTTGATGATTTTCTGGTGGTTAAATCATTTAAAATCTCTTCCTATAATTCAGTTTACTTTGCTATCCTGCTGGCCGCAAGCTAATTCTGTGAATCCAAACACTGCCATACTGAGATCATACAAATAAATACTTTAATTGTGCTTACAGAACATTTGTTTCACAGATTTCTTTGGTAGAAAGTGTAACAACTCACTTCTAATGTAAATAGTCTGAACCAGAGCCAGAGCCTGCATAACCATAGATTCAGCCACAACAGTCCAAATCAATAATGATTTGTTAAGCAATGTAATGTTGTAATGGATCTTAAAACTTTAGTCTGCAGTGTTCTGCAAAGGTCAAAGCTTTGCTGTATGGCTCCTGAGATGGATGGTTGAGAGGTGGAAGGGTTAGAACATCTGATGGGGAGGTAAGCAGGGTGTGACAGCTTGTAGATTACTGTATGGGGTGATGCTAGTGGGAGGTCTGCAGGCAGCGATGTCATGGATAGTGCCAGGGCGAAAAAAAAAAGAAAAAAGAGCAATACGAGTAGAAGAGGTTTGCAAAGGAGAACAGAAAGGGAGGGGTTACACTAGGATCTGCAGTTTATCTGCAATGCATCAATAGCTCCTCTCTCGCTCTCTCTCTCTCTCTCTCTCTCTCGCACCCCCTGTGTGTTTGTGTGTGTTAATATCGGGCAGAGTTTTTTCTCATCGATGATCCTCTGTGGATGGCTAAGTATCCACAGACAGAAATAAAACTGCTCCACATTTTCTCCACACAGGGAAAAGGGTTGGCAAAATCTCAAGAAAGATGTCACCTCTCTATTTCTCTCACACACACACACACACACACACACACACACACACACACACACACAAAGTAGTTGTCAGATTGTATGGAGACGACATCAGCAGGGACATTGCTGATATTTTGTCCTAAGGACTTATAAATCCATTCAGTTGTCTCCACAAATCTATAAGTGAAAACAGGAATATGTGAAATGCACCAAAGCAACCTGAAAAACATCAAGTTATTCCTTTCAGTATACTTTTAACAGAGGAGACATCAAATATTTAATAAATTCAACATTAGATTTAATCGCTCACCTTCTAATAACGTTTTGTAACAAAATATACAACAAAGTGGGGAGTGCATAAATCTGTCAGCTCGCAGAGTGAATGCAAAACTAATTTCAAGCATAGAAACACACACAAACACTTTATATCCCACTAAACGTGTTTTCTCGTGTCCCTGTGATGAATGTAAATACTCGGTGTTGCTGGGCAGTGATTTATGTTGTTATTTGCAAATTGTGTAGCATTTGAGGCACCAGAGAAATGATTATGAGTCCATAGTAATGATCAGAGTATCATGGTCCTCGGTCCTCGGTGTTTTGTATTTTTGACTCTGAGGTTTTTATTTATTTAAATATTCTGGGAGATTCCTGGTTTGCCTTATATTTATACTTTCTCATTACTAGGAATGTTTTCGTCATTCCTAGTGCTTTAGTTTAGTTTTTTTTTTTGTGATTCCTGAATTGTTAATCTTTATATTTTTTCACATTTTCTCTTCAAGTATACTTGTTTTGTTCCTAGTTCACATTTGTTTTTCAGTTTATTCCTCCTTCAGTGTTCCTCTCCTCTTGTGTCACATCTCCTGTGTTTTGTCTGTGTCTTCCTGTTTAGTTTTCTCACTTCCTGTTTTATTTTGTGAATATTTGTTTCCTGTGCTTTGCTTTCAGTTTTGCTTCCTTTGTCCCAGCTCCCATTATATAGATCGCCTGTGTCCCTCTCCCCAGCTGTCTCCATTTCCCTCAGTTACATTTCTGTGTATTTATTGTCGCTGGCTCCCCATGTGGTCTGTTTCTGTTCCCCTGTCCCACAGAGGTTCATGTTCTGAGGTTTACAGTTTCACTGCATGTTGGGTCCTTGATCCCCTGCCTTCAGTCTAATGAAAGGTTCATTTTCAGTTTAACCATTTCCCTCCACTTGGGCCCTGTTCATAACTAACAGCCTGCATATCCTGCAGCTCATGACAGAGAGTGCCTATTCATGCCATATAGTGTGATAATATTTGCTCTGACCTCCAGTCAGGCCATTATTAGTCACCTTGAGAGTGCCTTACTCTGTTCTAGATATTGCACTCCTAATGATCGCAATACAGCAAGCACTATGACCTTGATCTTGTAGTATTTGTACCATACAGTTCATATAGTAAATGTCTTTCTTTTTTTGTTTTTAATTATTGCTTTAAGGTCTTAGTGCCAGCAGAACGGTGTGGTGGTTAGCACTGTTCCTTCATAGCAAGAAGGTCAAAGGTTTAAGTCTACCGCTGGGACCTTTCTGTAAGGCCTTTGCCTGGTGTTTGTGTGGGTTTTCTCCAGGTACTCTGGTTTCCTCCCACAGTCCATTGATTGATTGATTGGTGATTCTAAATTGGTTGTAGGTATGAATGGTTGTCTGTTTCTCTGTGTTAGCCTTACGACATGCTGGCGAACTGTCCTCAGTTTACTCTGCATTTTGTCCTATGAGAGCTGGGATAGGCTCCAGCCCTCAGCGACCCTGAAAGGGATAAGTAGAAGCAAATGAAAAAGCAATCAAACATAAAAAGTCCAGTTTAAATCCACTTAGTCGTGGGTTGTGTTATAAAGTGTTACCCATTATTTCTGAATCCTCAAATTCACAATTTGATAGTGAGCCTTCCAAGATACTTGGAAGAAAACTACCTTCTAAGTACTGTACCTTCAAAAACTTTCCTGTTTTAAAGCTACAGGATGTATCTGTTCAACAATTTCGGGGACTGACAAATCAAACCAATTTAAAATAAAATTTTTAGAGCTACTTGTAGTACTAGAAGCTCTGCACTGTATCATAGTACTGCACTAAAATCCATTAAAATGTTGTCTGGAGGGAATAGCTTGTATTCAGCTATTTATGAACTGCAGGGGTGGGCAACTCTAGGCCCTGAGGGCCGGTATCCTGCAGGTTTTAGATGTGTCCCTGATCCAACACACCTGAATCAAATGGCTGAATTACCTCCTCAGTATGCAGTCAAGTTCTCCAGAGTCCTGCCAATAACTTCTACATGGGATTCAGGTGTGTTGCATCTAAAACCTGCAGGACACCGGCCCTCAGGGCCTAGAGTTGCCCACCCCTGATTTAAGATGATATCAAACAAAAGAGAATCAACCTTCTAACACCAAGTGTATCATATTTGATACATAGGTTTTGAGACCTCTACATTGTGTGGGGTTTTTCCACGAAAAACCTGATGTATACAATCAGACACATACATTGCTACTGTGAGCAATAAATTAAACAAAAATGCCACTTAGAGTAAAAATTGTACTAATTAAAACTCATATACATTTTTTTTTTTATTTTTTTGTCAGAAGGTGGGGATCGTACTGATGATGTAGAGATCAAAAACTGCCAAAAATGTATACATCACTTGCCTTTACTGGATGGATGGATGGATGGATGGATGGATGGATGGATGATTGAGCTGATTGTCACCTATTTTTCAACTTAGTCCTAACTAGTATGTACTGAAGAAAACAGACATGCACATTATAATATATATATATAACTGTCAAAATAACTGATGTGATTCAAAAATTATATTTTTAAAAAAGTTTTCCAGCATTTTATGTTACTACAGTAGTGCTTTAGCAATACATAAACAATACCTTCAGTATGTATGGAATGTTTAATGCTGAAGCTCTTTTTAATGCCTCCAGGAGGGTTTTTCCTGGCAATGTGAGCCCTTGTTGTCCCTGAACCACGTGTGTCAGCATGTACTATGTGGCTGTGCAAGCTGTCGATATGTCCCGGCACCAATGTCATCGAGACAAATTTGTTTACACATGTTGCAGTTTGCTAATAGGTCCACTGCATTCCCCACAGACCTGACGTATGTAGAGGATGCAATTCTTCAAGGTCAAGCCAGTCTCACAGAGTGCAGCAGATCAGTGTCCTGTCTATTCCTGTCTATTCCTCACACATGCTGATGGGGCATCGCCACATGTTGAGTCTTTAAAGGTATTTAAAGCTGAAGTCAGCAGCTTTGGTCATCTGGGGGAGGAAGTGAACGATCAGCTGAAGCAGAGCAGATTTAACCCAATTACCCCACTCAGGGAAAATGCTCTGAGACCCTTAATTATTTCATCAGTGTCTGTTTTTCCTTCCTTTTGCGCCGTCCTTATCTTTTCACAAAATCAGCCTCTTTCATTCATAATACATTAGAATGATCCCTAAAAAAGTCTTTGATCTGACAGTTTTTTGGCATTTATAATCAAAGAAGAAACATTCAACCAAAAAAACAATGTAGGAACCAGGTGGGTCCCGAAAGTCCCAAGCACCTGAGTCATGCCCACAATCTGCAGAGGCTATAAAAACACCAGTGCACTTGATAAGGGAGGCAATTACTCATACTTCCTTCTCTCTGTGAAGACACTGATATTTTCAGAGCTCTTAATCTGAGTTATTAATTTTATTTGACTCTTTTCTGTTTTAAACTATGAAACTATGAAAGTAAATTATGTTTGTCTTATAATGCAAAGTAAGATAATATTTCATAAAAATATCACTTGTAAACAGCATGGCTCTAGTCCTATCTATCTCCAATATCCTGGACCATCTGTAGTGCTCTGACATTATGGTTTTAATCTGCAGAGTCACTCATCAGCCTCCTTCGCTGCAACCCTCCTCCCTCCTCTGCTGTCTCCACCTACACAGTAGCAGATTCACTGTCTCTCTTTTTATGTCTCCATCTTCCTCCTCCATCATTTTTTTAGACATTTTAGTGCTATGCCCTCTGTGGATTGTCTATTCAGTACCTGAGCTTCAAGAAATCACCTCAGTGCGTATTTTCTCCTGCAGCAGTCAAAGAAATCAGAAAAGTGGCAAAAAATAAGACTGAATAGTAGTTAGCTAGCTCAAGATGAAGATATCTTTTACAAGGACGACGTGAGAATAAATTTCAGTATGTTTACTCACAATAATGAAAAATAAGAGTGACACCCACACATGACCACACTAAATTAAATTAAACTGTCACAAATATTATAAATGAAAGGTCTGAAGTTTACAAGTTTCTCTGAGGTTTCTTTAATGTTTTTTCTTCAGTACTATGGTGTGATGAACTTTCAAAGCCATTTTATTCCATAAACTGGTGTTAGCTTTGAACTTACCAAAGCTTTAAAGCACCTTTGAAGCTTTTATAGCAAGGTTTTATTAATAATGAAACAGGCATGTTCATGCCCTACGGATGCCATCACTGAAACATCCATTTTTTTTATATTTAGGTTAGAGTACTGAGTGCAGCAGTCATGTATGAATTAGATGTACCTCTGATAAACAGGATCCCAACAGCACCATGGAAATGTAGAAATACTGTATCTTCTTAATCAAATGTAGACAATATGGGCAATTGTGTAAAATGTGTCTTCCACACAACTGTGTCTTCCACATGGTGTGGATGAGTTTGCCCTTAAGTGCTGATGTCTGCAGACAGTGTTGGTTGTCTTAGCCTCCTGTGAAATGGCTAAGTGGGTTTGTGGATCTCATTTTTAAGCCAAAAAGGCCTGAGGGTGTACTGACAAGTGTTGAGAGGGTGCTAAGAAAGTGCTGTCAAAGACTGTACATAAAAGATGGACATTGACTTCACCCATTGGCTACAGCCATGTTTGCTTCTTAGAGGCAGAAATGAGTAAAGTGGGGAAAAGAGTGCTAAGGTATCAGGTGATGAAAGTATAAAGTGCCCATTTTTCTATGGGCACTTTCCACAGACACAGGTATCTGCTTATTGCTGAAAAGTAGCATATTAATAGCATAATAGAGCACAATTCACCAAACTGAAGTAAACACTGTAAATTATTTGTCAGGTAATTGTACTTAAAATGTTTTAAAAAGCATCCTCATTAATTTGATAAAGAAGTCCTGTACAGTTGCTTGAATTAGGTTGGTGATGCATATATCAAACCATTTTTTTAACCAAGCTGTAGACAAACACTATTCTGCTGCAGAGATGGCTGTTTTAACATGGGACTTTATGGGGATTGCAAGTCCCTCAAGTGGCCGCTTGAAGAAGTGCAGTTTTGCCACATTTTAGCACAGGCGTTTCCAGTTTCCATATGCAGTTTTGAATCTACTGTAAGCAGAACACTTGAGCATAACATCTTTGCAAATCACAAGGTTAAAGGCTTTATAGGAGTTCGTGTCCTGTCCATAGATGTAAAATTAAAACTCTGATAAAATGCTTTAAAATATGTCTCACATACTGCAATTGTACATTAAACCATTTCTTGAAATTTTTTAGTAAGTTGGCACAACTAAAGAGTGAAGGGTTTAAGACTTGGTCATTGTCATAAAAGTACATTTTCCGAAAATTTAGCAGCTGCTAGATTGGAGGGGGAGTGCATGAGATGTCATGTCTGAATATTTCTTAAAAACAAATAAACTGCACCTTTACTGCATAAGTATTAAAGTAAAGTAACTGTATTAAATGTAACTGTCCAAGGAACCCCAGGAATGTAACTAATGGATCTGGACAAGGTAAAGAAAATGCAGGCATTTTAATTTCCATTATACAATTTTTCCCTTTTTGTTTTCATGCCGTAATAAGCAGGTTGTATCTCGTGACTATTTCACCTCAATGTAAAGAATACCAAGCTTTTCTTTTTTTTTTCTCTGAACAAGAGATGGAGGAAGGATGTATAAAATAGGATGTAGGATTTTACTGGGTCTGCGTGTATTTTTGTACACAAAGTTTCAGAGCATTAGTAGTGTATTGTTCCATATTAGTCTGCTGATAACTGGGTTAAGAAAGACTGAAATGTCTGTGATGCTTAAAGTACCACTTAGTGTGAAGTGTTCCATCTGCGCATGTGTGCTTATGGAAGAGTTTGTGGTAATATAGTCCACAGTATGAGTGCTTGTACAGTATGTATGACAAAGACAATGTTTTTTGATTTTATTTAATTTTATTTGTGTGAGTGAGCGTGTGAGTGAGAAAGAGAGTGAGTGAGAGAGCTGTAGTTCTACTAGTTATTTTAAACCATTTATATTTCTCCTGGACTTGTCAACAAACAGAGGGGGACTGAGGAAAGTGGAGTCATGCTGCAGAGGTTGAGCTGCAGACTCATGATACAGCTGAAGCAGGAGGGAGGGAGGGAGGGAGGAGGAAGAAAGGGAGGGTGCAAGGGAAAGAAAGGATAGGGAGTGATAACAGAGGCGCTGAGGTTTAGAAAAGTGGGATTTGGTGTCTGCGTGTGTGTGTGTGTGTGTGTGTGTTAGGAATGTTAACTATTGCTTTGAAACTTATTACGTAACTGTATCTGTTGCTGCAGCACAGCAGAACACTGTTGCAGTGGAGAGGATCTGTCTACACTGCTGAGCTGTTGCATTCAACAAACTCACTCCTCAAAGTGATAACATTTGTCACAGCCTTGTTAACAAGTCATAAGACCATTTTTCTATTCTGCAACCTCCCCGGGTAACGATAGTTGAATTTTGGCAATTAAATCTAGTTTAGTAGAGCTTTGAAAAGATCAAGGTCATCACTGAGAGCCATGAACTGACTGTGGGTAGGAGACAGTAACCTGTCACTATAGAGACAACAGTGGTTGGAGACTGAGCAAAAACAAAATTAATCTGGCCTTGTGCAATGAACCTGCAATCTTGTTGTCTTTGGAATGGTTGCTTCGGCAACAGGGACGAGGCTTGTGACCATTTCCAGTCAGCTGCCATCTTCAAGGTGACTTTGGTGCATCAGGCAGTAAAACTGCAATTAGACGGAGTTAGTTTGCTATCAGTCTGCCATCAGTTTAACAGGGTCAAGTTGGCAAGTACATGCAATCTGTTTATGGTAATACAGCGATGAACTTTGATATAACAACAAAAATTACAAATCTGTTGCCCTCCACAAACAGTGACATAGTTAATGCAGAACTGCTTTTTAACTGTAGAATCATGCTCAGCTGCCTTGCTCTTATATTATCCCTTCTTGGTCATCTGCCTAACTTCTTCCAACTAACTTTCTTGTCAACAACTTGCGGCACAGTCATTGTGGCACCTAAAATAGTCACCATCTTCTACCTGTGGTACTAAAGAAAAAATTACAGATACTTAAAATGCCAGAAGGCATTTTTAGTATCTGTTCTGGTGACATCCGTGGTCTGTAGTGTAGTGGTCATCAAATACTCCCAGAAATTTGGCAGAAATAAGTCAATATTTGAAGTTTGAAATCATCAATGAAGCAGTCAACAGTAGATTCAAACTGTACTGCATGTTGTGATGTGATTATTGAACACTAAGTTAAATGTACATGTTGCTTTGTAAGTGCTTAATTGACTATTTTTCAGGATGTTATTTAAGTCTGCCATAATTGGTTTCTGAGGATTGTCTTGCAATACAGAAAAAAGCTGATATAGCAGCTGTTA
Organism: Bujurquina vittata; assembly: GCA_015106715.1. Taxonomy (NCBI): domain Eukaryota; kingdom Metazoa; phylum Chordata; class Actinopteri; order Cichliformes; family Cichlidae; genus Bujurquina; species Bujurquina vittata. The sequence continues at coordinate 11,516 of VUQK01033572.1, forward strand.
AGAATGTCAGTAAAGACTAGCTTTTCTACACACTGCATTAAAACAAGTTAACAGATATTAATTTGGAGCTTGGGCAAGTACATAAAACCACTTCCAAACATTATTAATTTAATAATTCAAACCAGGACTCTTCATAGAAACTTACGATTTGTTCTGCCGTAGTCTTTAAAGACATTACCAATGTGCAGACTCCTAAGCAAGACCCAAGAGCAGATGTTTTATCATTTAAAGGCTTTGTTGCCACAGACTGAGCAAAAAAAGTGAATAGTGCAACAGGGAGTCCAGGGGTATGGATCCAGCAACGTGGAAGGACTATTCTGGGTGATAGAAAAGGAGCGTTTACAAGAAGTTCCAATATATGCTTAAGCGTGCAGGTGTGGGTGAAGATTCTTAGTAGGAGCGAGCAACATGGATGCGTTGAGGAGAGCCACTGGTTAGATCTCTGTGAATTACTGGAATTGCTGGAGGGTGGACAGGCAGGTAAGTTGGAGAGGTGAGTATTTGGCCTGGGGTTTCCATAAGGCATGGACCAGCTTGACAGAGACAGGTGAGTTGGTTATGCGGATAGGTTCCTCTTCAGCTGTATGGGAGTCACTAGAAGAAAGGAGAACGGGGATGTTAGAATAAGAGACTGGTAAAATAGTCTTATTACCACTCTGAGGGCAACAGTTTGGTGGAGACTGGGAGCTGGAGCCGGTCCTTAAATACCGGCAGGTGATGAGACCAATACAACAATAGGTGTGACAGCTGAAGAGCAGGAGACTGAGACACCACCTCAAGGCTGAATCTCAAACTAGTCCAACCCATCTTGAACTTAAAGCACAAGTGATAAGCCAGTACAAGACCATGAAAAGGACAGCTAAGTGAGCAACGCTTTAACACACTCAAAAAGTACTCTCCAGAGAGAGAACTGCCCATAAGGATGACAACCTCAACACCACTTTATCATTTAGGGCTTTCTGGCAATTAAATGACTGAGAGCACTCTTGGGACAAAAAGTGAAGCCCTGTTATGTCTGTGGGAGACCAGGCTCATCACTTGGCTAATGACGTTCTTCTGTCAAGCGTGGTAGTTAAAGTATCACACTGTGATGAGAGTTGAGTGAAGGATGAATGCAGCCAAAGAGAGAGGTCTTGAGGGAACGCAGCATTAGACCTTTCAGCACAACACTCACTTTAATCATAAAACCAGTTTCACACTCTGCAACTGCCCATCTATGGAGCATCCATGTAGGGACCTGTGAGTTTAAAGCAGTTTAAAAACATGGTTTCTCTTTGTTACTTTGGGAAACATGATGTAGCAGATAGGCAAAAAGCTAATTTTTATCCATTTAGAATTTAACCTACCACAAATTAAAAGTGTGTGGTGAAGTGGTCTGACTACTTACTGAAGTAAGCAGCTGTATGTGTTTGTGTACAGATGATGTCTGGGTTGAAACATGACTTCATTACATTTCCATAACCTTTGTGTATAAGAATGTGTGCATAAAGTTTCATTTTCTTTTGATTAGCCAATTCAGGGGCACAGGGAGCCAGAGCACACCAACTGCCATGGGGTGAGAGGCAGGGCAAAGCCTGGACAGGTAAGCAGTCTGTTGCAGGGCTAGCACAGAAAGAGACAGACAACCAGACAATCGCAGTCACATCTATGGGCAATTTAGAATCACCAGTTAACCTAACTGTGGATGGAAGTTGGAGTTCCCTGAGGGATAGGGCCTGTGCTGACACGTGGAGGAAAAGCTCCACATAGAAAGGCCTCGGCCAGATGGTGGTTTTGAACCCAGGGACTTCTTGCTGTGAAGCAACAGTGCCAACAACTGTATCGGTATGCTGCTCCACTTTCACCTGTTTTTATCAAAATTTAGGATTAAATTTAATGTGACTGAGAGGAGGTGACTGAAAGTGATAGAAGGCACATTTATTCAGAGACATCAATAGGTTAGAGAACATGGCAGCAGTGTGGTTTGTACAGACAATAAGAGTGCCTAATGTCAGAGTGAAGGTTGCAGAAATGGGTGCGCATGTCTACGCTTTTGTGTCAGGTCATCTGAGTGTATTGACAGCTTATTCCACAAACAGCAGTTTTCCCATATACTGCAAGTCAGTGGATGGACATGTGGATGACATAGCATCACAATTAAATTATTAAATTATCTAAAGGGTGGGATTAGTTGTGAGTGTATGTTTATGTATGTAATTTTAGGTCTTTAATTTTTCTTTTCCATTTTTGTCCTTTTTCACGTCTCGCTGAGTCATGTACTGTCAGGAAAAGGTATCCAAATTCCAACCAAAGTGACAGACTTGATTTAAACAAAAGGCAAGCCTTTAATTGAGACTGATAAAAGGTAAAAACAAACAACAAAACAAAAAAACCCAAAAACAAAACAGAACATCCATGAGGGAGAAATAAACAGAATCCAAACTACAGGTTGGGACACACAAGTTAGGTACACGCAGAAGACAGCATGGTACAACATGAAACAAAGCAACTGAGGCTTTAAATGGATACAGGAAGTAATCAGTGAAAGTAGAAACATAAAGATAACAAGACACAGCTGAAACCAATCAAGACAATGACAGATATTAAAGTGAATAAAAGATACACGAGTCAGAGGACTCACCAATAAAACATGAACTGAATAACTAATTACATAAAATCTTTTGTATATGCGTTTAACCCTACATCCACACGTATTTTGGTAAATACAGCTTTTTCCATGCATTTCGGCCTTTCATTCACATGTAAACAATGGACATGTGGACAAGAAAAACTGCAATTTTGTCACACAAATATGTGTGATTCTGTATCTGACCGTGCAATTTGTTGTTTGTGAGCTTTTTATTGCCCAACATTTCTTCACGGTTAGGGTTATATGGCCACCTGTTGCTATGGCATGCTCTTAATATCGCTTGAGACAGGTTTTTTTGTATTTTCATGTTGACAATATTTTCCAATATGAGCTTGGAAAAAAAAATATTTTGGGGGTTGTTCAAAAAAAAATAACTGTGTTCGTGTGGACATGGCCTTAAACACAAAGAATCAAATATCAAACTCCAAAAACTGCTTACCCATGATTGTAATTTTGAAACAGAATTCATAGTGCGAGGATGATCATAGAAATAAAACAATGGCAAAACTCATTCAAATCTTGAGCTCAAGAATCACAATGAAAAAACAACTTTAAAACTCTCAAAAAATAACATTATCCAGAAAAGAAACATAAGATTACCCAATAAAATCCGTGGACTGAAACACAGTCTGTGTATTTGTATTTTTTTACAAAGATACATACACACCACTATTTATTTATTTGTAATCAAATGCTTCTTCATAGCTGCAGTCATGCAGTGAAGCTTCCCGAGTTCTGGTCTTGTGAGACAGGAGAATATTTTTGCATTATGTAGTTGAACACAGAAGCTTCTGAGTACTCTTGTTCTCAGTCTAACACAAACTAGATGCAGCCTAGAGGTGGTGGATAGATAAGAGAAAGAGGAGGTGGAGGAAGGCTTCTCCCTCTTAATGGAGATGACTCATGACTAAAGGAGCCCTGCATCAGCTTTATGCCTCAGCTTTGCTTTTACATGTCGTTACCGCTCTGCTGCTTTAGTCTTTCCCCTGATTTCACAGCCATTCCTCTTTACTATGTGAATCAAGCATTGTATGTGTCCTACATGGTGTAATTTAAATTGATAATTGATGTTTAAATGATAATTTCTGTAAATAATTTAGTAATACATTTAGTTTTTCTAGTCAAAACTTGTTTGCATAGAATAAAAGCAGATTTTCTGCTTTAATGCAGGTACAGAAATACTATGTACAGTGTGGCAGTTAAATCATTTGCAGATTAAGAAGCGGTATAATAATAAGCAATATAATATGGCTATTATAATACTATCTACCAGGTTGTGAGACAGTCTGCTCGCGGTAAAAGCTGTATCACGGTTGAGTAAGCCATCTCTTTGGTCTGGATCATAAAACTCGGAGTCACGCAACCCTTGCTGGTACATGGCAATGACCAGGCTTAACTCTGCATATTTTATGAGACTTAGAAAGGGTGCAGAAAACTGCTGTGCACCAGCAAAATGTAAGCATGCTGATGTGGAGAGCATCTATGTCAGAAAATCCATTGCAGGTCAAATAAATCCCAGAAACATTTTCAAATGTGTTTTCTTTCTGATACTTTTCTCGATTCACTTCTATTCAATTAATTATTTGCCTCACACAGTCACCACAAATCATTTTTGGGGCTTTTAGTGGTCCATTTAGTAGCTTAAAAGTAATTTGATAGCACTCATGTCTGCAGCAATATGTAAAGTAAAAACTATTCTCACACACAATTGGCAAATTACAGTTACACTAATTCAACCAAAACCAATAAAGAGGCATTTTAAGAGGTGCATCCAGAGAAAAACGCAGGAAATGGGCATCTAACAAGTGTGATACAGAGACAAAATGTTTGGACATGCCAATCAGAGACACGTCACAGATTTTTAAGAAGTTGCTGTGTGAGGAAGAGAGCAAGAAGACTGACAACGACTGCATATCTGAGACCCCTCTTACCCCAAATCCCTGGGCAGCCTGACTCACTCTGATGTCTCTGAAGTGCTAAAATGCTTTATCTTAACCATGAGAAACCCTTCATCAGCATATTTCATTCCCTCTGTAGCAGGAGAGAGGAAATACAGGATGCAATGTGTTGTCTTTGTGTTGTGGGGTGTTTTGAATTTTGGATGGAGCAAGTTTTCCCTCGTGCCCCACAAGCACAAAGTTTCTTCTCTGCAGAGGCTCAGAAACGCTTTCTTCTTTTCCGCATCTTTGTTATTTTTGTTCCACTGTCAAATAACTTTATATTTAAACAGAAGCTTCAACTAGAATATCTTTGAGGTTCCTCAAAAAAATTATTTCTATAAATACCTCGATGACTTGTTATATATTTATAAATATATAGATTTATAACTGAGATTGGAAAAAGTAGAAACATGAAGCCAGAAACCTTAAGGTTTCCTTTAGCAATGACTCAAGAGGAACAAGTGTACGTGTTTGTGCATGCTTTATGTACTAGGACAATATGTAGTAGGCACAGGTGTGGCATACACATACACTAGTATTTTTGTTATAATTCTAACCTGAGGTCACTGAGTCCATGGTTGTAGCTGAGATGATGTCATCAATAATTAATAATCCCATTCAGTAGTAAAGCAGGTCTGACAGTCAGGCGCCTGTGCTACAAAATCTGAATCGTAAATGGCATTACCAGCCTTAAAATAATATTTTTAAGCTCATGCTGAATTTAAAAATCGTATTTGTCTTCCAAACAAATGAACAAATTGTTCCGTCTTTTTCACTTCTGAATTAAATTTAGTCTCATATATATATCAGACTTCCTTTTATTTGACATTGCTGCATTGATTTATTCTTGTTTTACATCTGAAATCCAACAGTCATGGAAACAGTGTCAGTATTACTGTTACACTGCTGCACGCATTAATGCTACAAACAGCATTTGGAAAGGTATCCAAGCCTCCATGACCGCAAAAAGTCAGTCCCAGTCAGTTCACAGCCAAAGTAAGATGTGTGTTGGCTGACTGAAAGGAAACCTGGGGGAAGGGGGGCAACAATAAACCTGCTTAGGCACACATACTATTTCTTATTTGTCTGTAGTAGACTGACTACATGCATGTCTGACACGGTCAATCAAAACAGGCAGTGAAACTGCCAGACAGGAAGTGAGGTGAACAAATGTTTCGAAAATCCAACACTGACGCTACACTATGCCAGAGATGGATGCCAAAAAGTTTAGTTACTTCAGTACATGTTTTCTTGATGTGTTGTTTTATGAAAATTGCACATGGGGTAAAATATTATAATAATAACAACAACAACAACACCAAAACAACTGAGTGTGGATTAACCTGCTCAATAAGCAGGAATCTCATGAAAAGTTCCAAGTATTCTATCAACCACGGGATGGTTGGATGTGCTGGCAAAACATTAAGGGCACTAATTAGAAATTTAAAAAATAAATACATAAGACGAACTGAAATTGGTTAGTTTAAAAATCACCTCTCAAAACACTACTCACAACCTCTCTTTGTCTTCTTCTCTGACTTTTCAAAATATCTCTCTCTTTCCTCATCTTCTCTTTTGATATAACATTTCTTAGTTTGTTTTTCCTCAATTATTTTTTTTACACTCTCCTCCTTCAGTCTTATTTCCTTTGAATGCAAACACAGCTCTCCCGATAGCAAAGGCAACACCGTTATGAATTACTCCCCGTCTCCTGCAGCAAAAACCTCTGCAGACACAGCACATTTCCCTGGCCTAGAGAGAGAATGAAAGCAGGAGGAGGTAAAAAAAAAAAAAGAAGGGGAGAGTCAAGAGACAGAGAGGCTGAGTAAAAAGAGATGGAGCAGGGGAGCAGAGCAAAGAAGAGAAAGAGATAGCTGAGCACTTATAGTGAAGAGATGAAAACAATCATGACAGCACAAAACATCAGAGTGCCTTTCTTAAGGTGGGCTGGGTGATAAAGGGCACTACTTGCACCTTGTGACTTACTATAGTAGTATATTATGATGTGACCTATAGCTAGAACACTTCATACACAGTATGAAAGAATATCACAGCAGGATATCAGGATATGCTGGTGAGGATGATCACTGCAGGTTCAACAAAAATGTGAGAATACAAAGAATTTACATCCTTACCGCCACCGCGTAGTGCTTTACACATTTGCCTAACAAGCAAAAGATCCCCAGTTTGCTCCCAGAAGGAGTCACAAATCCCTTTGGGATTGTGTCAGGAAGGGCAGCTGTAAAAAAAAAAAAAAAAAAAAACTGACAAATAAAAAATATAATAAAA
>VUQK01033572.1:40552-50659 GCA_015106715.1 Bujurquina vittata
GTGGTGTGGGGCGGGGGGGGAGGGGGGGGGGGGGGGGGGGGGGGGGGGGGGGGGGGGGGGGGCTTGTTGATCAATTTTCACTCTCAAACTAGCTGTATTTGGTCCTAGATTTGTAAGGATGCTTGATGAGTCTAATTTCAACTCACAGCACAAGTGAAGACACTTAGCTAAATCAATAACATGAGTTAGGGAGTGGTTGGTTTACAGATATTTATGAAATAAGACTTGGATTACAGTAACTTCTAATCAGAAATTAGATCCAAACTATAGAGTACAGCATCTACAAAACACATTTAAATTTCACAGCTGACCTACATACAGATATACTTAACGCCAGTGATACATTTAAATCACCATGGTTTATTACTGAAATCATGTGAGCACAGCCAATTACAAAGAATTGTAAGAGGAAAAGTGAAAGTGGTGCAGACTGGCACAATGCCACACACTGATGTGCAGACAAAGAGCTCTCACACACAGACACACACATACACATGCACATACACTTCGAACTGTAGCTAGGCATTATGTAATGGAATTAGTGCTCCTGAAGGTCTACATGGATCATGTAGCTCACAGGAGCCCACTAATGCACTGAAGCGACCACTCTTAGGCACGCCCTGACTCCATCACTTTACTTCGCTGACCTAAAGCATTTTACAGTACACGTGCTTGCTAATGGACACAATGTTTGATCAAAAAGTAAGTACTGTATATATTGGGGAAATTTCAGGTATTTTGTATTAATTCTTACATATCATTTATTTATGATTACACATTTAAAAATTTTAAATTTAAAAAGGTATATTTCTCACTTACTCCAAACCATTTTTAGAATGATTTTAGGGTTTTTACAAATGAAAACATTAGCAGCGATGTAGCAATAAACAGACAGGTTTCTTCCTTTTAAAAGGGAGTTTTTCCTTCCTACTGTCGCCAAGTGCTTGGTTGTTTTCATCATTGGGTTTTGTCTGTAATTATAGCCATAAACAGACCATGGATTTTCAATTAAATTCAGTGAGTTATGTCAGCTTGAGGATGAAAAAAAAATTAGTGAAGCAAAGTTTGCGGGCCCCGAATTAAAGGTTCCTCAATTTTGTGGCAAGTGATAAAGTGGAACAAAGCTACTTGACATTTGAGGGGTGGTAAAATAAAGCAGAGGTTCATATGCGGCTGGGATTTGGGTCTCAGGCAAAGCTAGACTTGATGAATAATAAATTCAATAAGAAACAATGAAAGTGCACACCCATACAAGACAATGAAATTGGATTTAGTATAATTGCTCTGCAATAATGTGGCTATAAAAAGTAGCCCCATTATTATGTTGTAACTGTACGTATTTTTTTTTTAAATACAAGATTTTGGGTCATTATTAACCCCTTGCCAAAGTCCATATGAGGTGCCTAATACTGTCACATTATTTTTGAAGGATGAAGATCTTTGAGGGAACCAATGAAGTCATACTGTGTTGGGGCACCATCCCTATATGATATAATATGGCTAAAAAGACATAATTTCCATCTATTAACGGATGAATCTATGGTGGTTTACAGTAATTGCTGTGTGCGTTTGTGTGGTGTATGTGCATGGTGAAAAGGGGTGTCATGTGTCACTGGGATTGCCATCTGATGCCAGATGAAATGGTTTCTCTCTCTTCGGGCTCGTCACTCAACAAACCATCATTGCTGGCGGGTAGCGCCCCTGAACGCATGCGCATCAAAAACAAGTTTACTTACTGTAAACACTATTAGTTTTCAAGGTGTGAAACTACCAGAAAAAGAGCTGAAATATTACATCAGCAGTTTCCAGTACATCCCTGACAGAACCAGCTGCCGTTCATTCACTGATATCACTTCACACTCTCTGACCAGAGAGCTTGCATCAGCACACACTGATGGCAGCTGGGCTGGAAACGAGATAGCTAGGGAAAACAGCTAGAAGCAAACTGAGTGTTTCTCCTCAGTCAGCTTTAAATCCTTGTCATCCCTCAGCCATTTTCCACTCTAGAGCTATAATTCTTTTTTTCCCTCTTCCCCAGTGAGGAGTCTTGTCTTTTTGACTTTAAACGTATTATCAAGTGCGTAATGTGCATGTAGGAGACTTATCAGCACTGCTCTTTGTTTCCCTGCACTATCCTCCACAGTTTGCTGTACAGAGGCATTGACTTGGAAAACCCACACTGCACTTGTATAAATACTTCATTGCTAATTCAATTTTAAACTCTAGATGGGAGGAGGGAAACTGTAGCAACTGTTCATTCATCCATCTGTTCATCGGTGCTTTCTTGTGTTACATATCTTTCTCCGTATTCTTATTCTTTGTGATGGTTTTGTGTAGTTTTTGTTCATTGAAAATTAGAATATACAATGAAGTGAACAACCTTAAAACTAAAGCTATAGAAAACAGTTTTTGCATTTAACTAACTTGACTGTAGAAGTCACTGTAGGCAATAACAGACAAGGTCGATAATGTTGCAGCTTCTTTATTTTTAACTGTATTATTAGATTTTTTTTGTGCCTCTACCCATCTCAAATTTCATGCATACTTGTCAGTTATTGTTCAATCCTAGAATATAAAGCTGACAGGGAAACACCCTAGACACAGTATGAAACTCTTGAGCCACAACTCTTTTCTTTATATTTTGCTAGGAAAATGGGAAAGTAGGTGCAGTGATTCATTGAAACATGCAAACATATTTGGAGATAGAGTATATAAGGCAAAAAACAGAGTTTGTGAAATTTTGACGAGCTTGAAAGTCAATACTTGGTATGGCCACCTTTATTCTTCAATACAGCCTGAACTTTCTTAGGCAGCTGATGGCTTTTGTTCCATTCTCTGTCAAGATGAGGTAATAATAATGAGGTCCAGGCTCTGTGGAGGCCAATCCATTACTGGTGGTGTTCCATTGTGTGTATTTTTTTTATCTAGGAGCCATATTTGGGATCATTGTCATGCTAAAAAATGAAGCCATTGTCAGTCAGACACTTTCCAGATGGTATTGAATGATGGATCAAAATATGTTAGCATGACAGAGCCTCCACAGTATTTTACAGATGGCTATAGCCACTCACTGTTGTACCTTTCACCTGACCTAAAGACAATTTGAAGCAAAAATTTCAACTTGGATTAATCACTCCATAAAACCTGTTTCCCCTGATTTTCAGTCCACTTCTTCTTTAATTTGGCATACTTCAGCCTTTCCTCAATAAATGTCTGCAGAGACCAGTCCTGATGAGCCTTCAACAAACAGTAGATAAATTAAGCTAAACATTTTGGCCACTGACTGCTGAAGTGAATAACACTGTTCGTCTTTGTCACGGCACTTGTTAGTGGGTAGGATATATTAGTAAGCAAATGAACATTCTGTCCTCAACGTTGACATGTTAGAAGCAGGAAAAATGGGCACGCATAAGGATTTGAGTAAGTCTGACAAAGGCCAAATTGTGATTGCTAGACGACTTGGTTCAGGAATGGTTTGAGGAGTACAATAATGAGTTTGAGGTATTGACTTGGCTTCCTTATTCCCCAGATCTCAATCCAATTGAGCATCTGTGGGATGTGCTAGACAAACAAGTCAGATCCATGGAGGCTCCTCCTTGCTGCTTACAGGACTTAAAGGACCTGTTGCTGGCATATTGGTGCCAGGTACCAAAGCACACCTTCAGGGGTCTACTGGAGTCCATGCCTCGATGGGTTAGAGCTATTTTGGCAGCAAAAGTGGGACCAACACAATATTAGGCAGGTGGTTGTAATGTTATATTTGATCTGTGTATACTGTTCATATCCTGTTCATTTGCTGTAATTTTTTTTTTATTCTTGCAACTTTTTTTTGTTCAGTTTCCTCAGATTTTTTAAGGACACAATGCACACCACCTGCCAAGATAAGCCATATTTTGTGGCTAATTGCTCTTTGTGAATCACCTAAAAAATACTATTTTATGCCTGTCAAACTGTGTTATCTTTAGTATTTTTCATAGATTCAGCTAAAAAAATGGGAATATTTGTGTTTTTCTGACAGGTTGTTAAAAACAAAATGCCTAACGATCAACTTTTAATTTGGTTCTTTGCTAGATTGACTCTTATTTATAGATACAACACTGGTTTGTCCTTTGAGTTAGGTGCCTTTTTCATGCTTGAATGGTCAATATGTCAGAATGAAGATATTAACAAATGACCAAGAACAGTCCTGTGAAAATGGTCAGGTACAAGGACTGAAGGAAACAATGTTCAGTATATATCAGAGCAGGGCGGTGAAAAAAAGATCCCTGCTTAAAAAAAAGGGTTCATCCACTTTGTGTATCCTTTCTCCCAAAAGTCTGTGAAATGTTTGTATACTCAGGATTCAGATACTCCCTCTCTTGAATCCCTGACATGCTGCTGTTCGCTAAACAGATTCTCCTCATGTCATTTCCACTTCCTAAAACATTTAGAATGTGTTGTCTCAGCCAGTGCTCCCATAAAAGAGTCCAGCAAAATCAAAAGCTAGAAAATATGCGCACGTAAATACCATAATTGCCGCTTACAATACAAATAGTCCAACTTCTGTTTATTTAGCTTGTGAAAGCATTGACATCTGTGTTGTCTGTTATGGTAACTCCAACAAGCAACAAGGTTACAAATTCATACGACAGCTATCCATTAGCAATCTGGGATTGAGGCTGAGAACACTAAATAAATGTTAACATGGTCCTGTGCCAGAAGAGCCTGTGAGTCATTAAATATGATTTCCTAGCATCGAGTGAGCAGGAACACAGAACAGACGGAAATGTCTGTTGCCCTGAAGGCACTGCAGTGGTTAATATTTTCTCTATTTCATTCCTTCAACTCTTCACTTTTACTGTTTACAAAATAACTGCAAAGCCGAAGAACTCATTATGAAGCCTGACCAAAATAGCAGTTTGCTGACAATAGTTATAGGTCACAAATGTATTGATATACATATGTGCTGATATTAAAATACACAGAAGCAGGTTTGTGGTTTGTGGAAGCCGCCAAGTTCCCCCACCATATTTGAATACAGTGGCTAAGAAGGTCAGCTTCATGCCGACTGTTCACATTTGATGTATGTGGCTAGAGACCAGCCACATAAATGTATGTAGCACGCCAAAGGCGGAAGAAAACTCTAAGACGTTTATGCACCATGGTGGCACATTCATGCCTGTGTCTTCAGATTCAAGATATGAAGCATCATGGTTATTTTTTATAATCTTAGATAGGGTCCCCTTCACCAAAGAAATGAAAATGTGAAGGAAAGAGACACAGCCACTAAGCGACAGAGTCCAAAAATGTGAGATGCACTTCACAGAAAGTGTCACTAACACTGGCTAACAGCAGCAAAAACAGTAGTGCCGACAGAAAGGTTCAGCATATCCTCAACGACTCATCTCAGTATCACTGTCATCGGTCATAAGTGCGCTTCACTGAGTCACTGACCTGTATTGGACTCCTTTCACAAAGCTTTACAGCCTTTTCCAGAGTAAAGCTGGACTTGTTTGTCCTATAGCAGCCACCGTAGCATGGTTCCCTTGATCCCTGCCAGACTGTCTTGTTATTCCCTGTAGTCAAACATTCTAGGTTTTTCCCAGGTTGCACATGTTTTGCTTTATAGGTTTTCCCCTGTGCATTTTTTGTTTCCTTGTGTTTCTAATTAGCTGTCCTTATGAATGACCTTCTTGAACATTTTTGCCTTTGTGCCCGTTCCCTTAGCAGTAATGTTTGCCTTCCTCACTGCCTCCACATTTATGACCCTATAGCCTTCAATGAAAGATTTGGATATTGGACTTTGCTTTGTCTTGGTCCTCCTTCTTTCTGAAACACCTCTGGCGGGTTTAGTAGCAGACCAAACCACTGAATATTACTCTTTATTAGATAGCAATGCTCCACTTCAATTATTGATTTCCTCCATGTTATTCTTTCTCTCTCTCAAACACACACTTTTGACACGGTCGTTCTCTGTCTCGCATCTATGACTCACAAAAATGCAGGCAGGCTAAAATATTTGTGGATCGTGGCCTGATTGTAATGAAGCAGCAAGACTGATTCAGCTGTTTTAAGGCTGTATGATGGATGGACAGGGTGACAGGGTGTGTGTGTTGCTGGCTCTACAACAGAGATCCCATGGGGGTGGCCAAGGTGAGAGGAGAAACTCACAGCCTCTTAAATATGTGCATAGCATACATTAAAAATCAGTGCATAATCCTACAGTGTAACTGCGGCTTCTTCTTCATTATGCCATTCAGAGGGCGTTCACACAGAAGCGTGCAAAAAGTCTAAAGTGATTGATTACACTGTAATTTGCATCACCCGCTGGAAATAGAGGCAAAACAACCTTTTTAATATGGCACATAATCTTTATATTAGTTTACAAATCTGCTTTTGGCTGCTGTATAAAACAGGATAGATTTCTGGTTTAGTAACAAGTGCAGATATCTACTCTGTTATTTTAACTTCTGAAATAATGAAAGGGCATCAGGCTTATATTGGCCCAACAATAAAGCTTTGGCATTCTTTGCTTTTCATGCTTTTACTGTATTTGTGCTCAAAACTGTTACCCATGGTGCAAGAAATCTTTGAATCAAATGATAATACAGCACTGATACTTTCCCTAGTGTCTGATATCTCATGATTATAACCTTGTTTCATGGACTTTTTTACTCTTACACAAATTGTTAATTAGCAGGTTTATGAACGTGCCATCCTTAAAACCAACATGGAAGGCAAATCTTAAGGTGTAATAGTGTTAATAGCATTAATGATGAATAGATTCTCATTCAACTGAATTTACACCCCCCTCCCAAGTGAAAGCCTCACTTTTTAGGTCATTTGTAAGTATTTTTTTTGTAATACCAGTGTGCATGGGCATGTCATACACAGCACGGACAACAAGCATCAGCAACTGTTGAAGAGTGATTGATGGAGCACTGAATGAAGTGCAGCTTTCTGCAAATGCAGTGTGTCAGCTTGTCTAGCCCATATTTTTAGCCCTCCCTGGTGCATAGGGTTTATTATAGCACGGGGATTGGAAGGAGCTCAGTGACTTCTCATTGTGAGATCATGTGACATAGTCATGCTGCTACCCACTTTGCATCATTGTTCACCAGCTTGTGAGTTTGGATGAAGCTTGCATTTTAGTTGGGATGCAGTATGTTGTCTTGATTAGATGAGGAGTGTTATGTAAGTGAAAAAGCAAAAGCTGCTAATTTGGAGACAAACCGCAAATATTTGCTGTATGGTTGCAGTTTCTGTTCTATTTAGCTGTCTAGCTGAGCTGTCTTGAGTGCTGGACTAATTCAGGCATTTGGGTGATCCAGTAGTTTATGTTGCTCTGATCGCCTTAATGTCTGCTTTGGCAGAGCTATGGTTCATTTATTTATTTATTTTTAATATGATTTACTGACATTCTTTAATTTTCTTTCTCAGTATATCTGTGACTCTCTTCCCTGATATATACTTTATGGAAAATTGTATTTGGCTATCATCTTGGGACAAGACACTTGCTTTCAACGTTAATTTGGCTGTGCTTTAACCCCTAGCAGACCTTGCGCTTCAGGCCTGACCCTGTTATCAGGAGCGTGCCTCATTGATGAATAGCTCCTTGTGGGTTGAAACGTCCCTTGTGATCCAGCACAGAATGCTGAATCATGAGGAGAAGGCTTTATCGACTGGCCTCGGGGAGCAGTCACAATTCCTCTATCACACCAGTGGCAATTTGTGGCTGAGAATGATGCCCTTTTTTCTTAACAGTGGGGTGCTAAAATGATTTGCCACTACTGTGAGTCTATTTTCTAATAACTTTTCATCTCTGTGTCATCGCATCTGTATGTCCTTGTGATTGTAAGCTTTAAATCATGACTATACCAGATTTAATCTTTTCTTTTAAAACAGCATTCCCCCTGGTCTCATGCAACATTAACGAGTCACTAACGTGGCACTGTAATCATTAATGGTTTTGTTGTATCATTGCTATTTTTAGAACCAGCGGTGGTCCTCATAGTCATAGAGGTAGTTGCTGCCTCACAGCTGAAGGTAGCCATGCCCTCTTCTGATCTTGTTCTAATGTATCTTGTGTTTGTCCTCCATGACTTTTCTTGCTTTATCCTCCATCTGCCCCTCTGTGCTTACATCACTCTTGCAGTTTGATGCTCACTGGTATGATGACTCTATACCCACTGGGTGATTAGCAGTGACCCGCTGTCACTAACACAGACTGCACAGTCAGGACACCTCACTGTGCACACAGTAGAGCTTACAGGGCTAGTGCAGAGGTGTCAAACATATGGTTTGCAGTCCTAAAAACTGCCGGTCCAGCGCATAGCTTTGCAAAGTGAGAAAATTGTAGAGAAGTCATTAATAATTACAGTTTTTTATTAAAAAATAAATAAATAAAAACACCATTTTATTCCTTTGTTAATCGACTGTAAGTGGCTGAATGTGAGGCATGAAATGAGACATGTTGGAATTGTCCTCGTTTTTCATTCAAGGCATTTTTGACTGTGCATCTAAATGGATGGCTCATTAAATACGAACATTTCAAGACTGCATTTGTACACTAAAGAAAGGGAATATTTTTGGTATACTTTTAGTATAATTTTTAACAGGTTGTTATTGAACAACAAATCCCATGGGTGTCAGGAAGGGCATCCGGTGTAAAAAATCTGTCAAATCAAACATGCGGAGCTACCCGCTGTGATGACCCCTTGTGCATAAGGGAACAGCTGAAAGTAGCTCATTATGCAACTCTTTTACTGGTCCAGCCCACTTGAGATCAAGTGGAGCTGTATATAGACTACAAACCAAAATGAGTTTGACACCCGTGGGTTAGAGCTCATAGTTGCCACATGTGCGCATACTGTAGGTATGAAAACACATTAGTACATATATGTCAATGTGAATATTGATTATTGTTACTCATTTTCTTACTGTATTGTCTTTCTTTTTCATCATGTACTATGTCAAGTCTTTCTTTTTGCACTCATATTTTCATTGTAATGAAGCTACTTACAGTAGGTAGACACCATGTAATTATAGGGCTTGGACAGGAAAACATTTGTGTTTGAAGTGCTCCATGCCTTTTATTGTAATATGGGGAGAAAGACACAAATAGTCAAATGGTCAAACAAATAGTTTTTTTCAGATTAAGTAGGGTGGATGGAATGCTCTCTATATAATTTCTCATATTATGTATTTGATGTATGCTGTCTTTTGTGAAAGCCTACTCTAATTTTGAGGTCCATCCATCCATTATGTGTGTGTGTGTGTGTGTGTGTGTGTGTGTGTGTGTGTGCGTGCGTGCCCGTGTGTGCGTGCGTGCATGCAAGCATGAGTTTTTGTGTGTGTGTGTGTGCGTGTGCATGTGTGTGTTTCAACCTGACAAAGAAAGGGAATGATACTGAAGGGATTTCCATCCCCAGTGGTGCTGCAAAGGCGTGCAGGAGATTAGCTTTTAGTGCTGGGTGCGGCTAACTCTGGAGACACTGTAGAGGAAGAAAGATGTATGAGTATGGAACATTTTGAATAAACAGTGGGTTAGGAAGTGGTCAGGGCACCGAACATGTGATGGGATTTGTGTCTGTTTTTATGCATATTGCACTCAATTGACACGTGCAGGCTTGTATGTGTTGACGTCTCTGCGTCCTGCAGTGAGGAGCATATGTCAGCTACTGTGGCCGGTTGCTGACAGCAGGGCTGAAAATTATGTACCATGTTGCATTGTGTGTACATACTGACATGTGTGCACACAAAATTTTTTACACTTCTCTTCAGTTGTGCGCATACATTAAATGTGTATATGTGTGTGTGTGTGTGTGTGTGTGTTAACCTGCAGTTATAGTCTTATGAGTTCCCATGCGTTCACATACAGACTGTGCGTATTTATCCCGAGGCTGTCAGGGTGCTCGTGTGACTTAGTATGTGTCAGCTCCAGAGCCCTCAACAGGTCTGATTCATGACATGTGTGATTTGGTAGTCAGTCAGTCAATATCACACTGGGGGCGGGAGCACCTGCCCCCCCCCCCCCCCCCCCCCCCCCCCCCCCCCCCCCCCCCCCCCCCCCCCCCCCCCCCCCCCCCCCCCCCCCCCCCCCCCCCCCCCCCCCTTCTCCAACCACCC
>VUQK01033575.1:5011-15670 GCA_015106715.1 Bujurquina vittata
TTCTCTTTTCTTTTTGTTTTTTATAATTTTAGATGGGGACTCTTAAACCCCCCCCCCCCCCCCCAAAAAAAAAAAAAAAATTAAAAAAAAATCTGACCATTAACAATTAGGTCATAAAATGGGCAGCACAAGTTAACTTCTTTTCTAAAAATAATTGAAAATGTGTATTTTGGAGAAAATAGTAAATGCCTCTGGTTATCATACTTGGATGTGTCTCAAAGTTAAACTAACTGCAGTCACTCTTAGATAGATTGGCAAAGGCTTGCAGATAGCTCTAATTTATAGACCCAGACAGATTGCCAACATGCTGAAATCAGCACGAGTTAGCTTGCACTGATGGCCACAACTCACGTGCAGTGTGTCTCTTTGGAAAAGTGAACTTGACTCACCTGGCTTCCAACTGGTTTTATTCTGGTTATATTCCTTTATAAAAGAAGCGCCTTTGACATTTTGCATTTGCCATCCTGCAGCTACTGCATCACTATTTGTGGCAGAAGTTCTACAGTTCTGTTTAAAACTTATGAGTCTGAGCTGGATTCTGAATGTAAGCAGTTAAATGTGAATCTCTGTGAATTTAGTCAAATTTGCTGTCAGTCTGCTATCAGTATGACTATCATATATGATATGATAGTCATACTGATAGTCAGTATGCTATCAGTATGCTATCATATATGATATGATAGTATGCTATTATATATGATAGCATACTGATAGTCAGTATGATAGCAGTATGCTATCATATATGATATGATAGTATGCTATTATATATGATAGCATACTGATAGTCAGTATGATAGCAGTATGATAGCATACTGATAGTCAGTATGATAGCAGTATGCTATCATATATGATAGCATACTGATAGTCAGTATGATAGTCAGCATGATAGCAGTATGCTATCATATATGATAGCATACTGATAGTCAGTATGATAGCAGTATGATAGGGTACTGATAGTCAGTATGATAGCATACTGATAGCAGACTGGCCTCATCTTATTGCTGTTTTATCACCATCTTGATGACCACAGTGGCTATGTGAGCAGTGGCAGACCCGGTCACCATCCTCGAAGCAACCATTTAAGAAGAAGAGCGTCACAATAATTTTGGTTGTGCTGTGGTCTCCAACCACTCTTTTCTCCAGTGTGACTGTAGCATTAGCTTTCACATGAAACAACAGGCTGCACAAGGATCGACCTCGCTCGGTCCGGATATTTTATGAGTCGATTGGATAGCATTTGAATAAACGCAGTGATTGGCAGGCGATTGCAGTGGTGCTTGAAAAGTTGAACTTTTTTTGGGGTTTTTTTTCAGGGAAAGAAGTAAAATGAAGAAAATGATCTGCAGTTCATTGTGACAACACATGACATTACCAGTTCAGAGCAAAGGAAAGGCAAAGAGTGTGGAAGCCTGAAAGGTGTATATTTGACTGCTAACAGGAGTGTTGGCCGGGCGGTGTTGGTGTACCTGCCACCTCAATGCCAGCATGTCCAGTACCCATGGTACTCTGAGCAGCATTTAACATGTTTTCACAATTGACTTAGTATCAGTTTTTATGACATACAACATTCTTCAACATACTTAAACCTCGTAGTTAAAGACTGCAGTAATGGAACGTTACCTGTATATGATTTCAGGACCTTCTTGTTATTATATCAAACATATTACGTACCTTCATATGTGTGTGCATAGTTGAATGCTACAAAGCAAATCAAATCAAATTGTTTTGTAATACTGATAAACTGACCAGATAATATGTTATTGTCACAGCAGCAGCTCCAGCGACAGGCTGGTAATGCAGTTAGCAGCAGCTCTAGCCTCAAAAGTCCCGGAGGGCCCGTATGACTCTATTGCAGCTCCAGTTTAACACTCAGTCCCCCCACCATCTTATCCAGAAGCATTCTCCAATAAGATGAATGATTTTATTCCACCTCCAACACTTCACTGTGATGTTATTGCCTGGAACAGAACAAAACCTCCCTGCTGGGTGCTAAAAACTGACAGTGCTATATTGCTGAATTCTCTAAAAAAGGTTCCCCGCGTGTCCCCTGAACTGCGCCAGACAGACTGCTTTACTGAAATTTGTTTACTTCTGTCACGTCTCATTAATCTTGATATCGAATTCATTTTTTAACACCCCTTGAGAATTTTCTAATTACATCAGTTGTGCTTGAATAAGCAGAACTCTTCGAAACCTGAGGTAGAATGGGGTTTTGCTGAATTCGACGCGGTATGATCAACCTGCTAACGACACGTGAGTAAGAAAAATCGGCGAGCGCCGTGAAACGCGCTCTGAGTCGTTGGTAATAACATTCTGGAGGTCCGCGCTCCGTCAGTAACTAAGGGGACGTTAAAGCGCTCTGTGTTGCAATTCTGTGTGGCGCTGCTATCCATTAGTTTATGCCAGCATTAAAGTTACTGCTTTCAAAATGCTTAAGATAAGGGCTACTTAAATTGAATTCTAAAGGCACTAAAACTCCTTTAAACTAAATGGTACTGCAAATCTGCATTCAGAGGAGGTAAACTAATAATGCAGCCTAATCAGATTACTTTGATTCATTTTGATGTTGGTAGGTGGCTACTTTTCTTCCTCTCCACCACTCCCTTCATCTCCTCTCCAATTTTCTGTCTCAGCCCGTCTACCTACCTCGTTTCCTCTTTCTTTCTTTCTTTCTTTCTTTCTTTCTTTCTTTCTTTCTTTCTTTCTTTCTTTCTTTCTTTCTTTCTTTTGTTCTCCTGCCTCCTCTCTGCTGGGTGGCACAGTGCATGGTTGGAAGCAGTACTGCGGTGGTCTCATTAATCCAGCTCTCATGGCAAACTAGTCTCCGGGGAGAGAGAGCCCACTTTTTAAAGAGTGCCCTGTCACACTCTGGCACATGATTTGCATTTAGGTTAAAACCAGTCGGGACTCTTAAATCTTATTTATGAGCAGAGGGAAGTCCCTCTTCACTGCGACATGAGGGCATCAGTTACTGTCATGCCAAACAATTACAAACGCACACGACAACACACACACACACACACACACACACACACACACACACACACACACACAGCTGAGTCACAGCACTGAGTGTTTTTGGTTGATAAACAGGTTAAAATCTATATGAGGGTCGCGGCTATTATCAAGCATGCAAGAGCTTCCTTTGCCAGCAATCAGTGTAATGGGCTGTCCAACAAAGAAGGTGTACACTCACAGAGCGCAAGGTGAAGTGCTGTATTGTAATCTTATGCATGTACAGAGTGTGCACAAAATATTAATGCTGTCAGCTCTTTCAGTGAATAGTTTAAGGCAGATAAGTGTTTACAGAGAGAGTCGGGCTTTTAGGCGTGCATACGAAATCTTTCCGACAGCTAGCGCCGAGATGAAGAGCCGTGCTCTTTATTGGGATCAGTTAAGGAAAAAGAAGAAAAGGGGAAACTCAAACTACATCTTTTTAGTTATTTTTTAATCAAGCACCCTATTTGAAGACTCAAAAGCTCTTTTTTTTATTGTTTTACTTGAAACCAGAAGAGAACATTTTATTATTATTTTATTATTGGAGTGCCTTTCAGTTCAGTGTAAAAATTAAAGAAAGAAAGACATCTGAAACTGAAATGACATCGTAGCTAAAGTGAGAGCAAAACACAATCTGAAAATAGAATAAGAATACAAACTTGATTCCTGTAGCAAACGAGACAAACTCTTCTTTCTGCCCGGCTCATGTTCACAGATTGATGTGCGGTGCGTTCACTGTACTGTGTTTAAGTTGAATAAATAAATGTTATGTGAACTGAATAGACCCACATGTAATGCTGTGATTTTTTTCCCCCCATTTAACTTAATAAGGATTTTCTAGTTCTATTTGTGTAGCTGATGTCTGATATTTGGCGTGAAATCGACTTGAATACTAAAGGCGTACTGTTCATTATAGCTGCCAGAGACAGATTCAAAAAAAATGCAGCTGCAATTGATATCATCAGAATCAACAGTGATGACTCTTTTTCAAGCAGTGCTGACTAATGACGAGCTCTTTAGTGTTTTTTTCTCTTTATGTTGAAAGATGAAATGTGCATAAAGATAAAAGAAGGTAATGTAAAGAATGTAAAGCCTTGAATGAGTGAAGCCCCATGATGTGCAGGTGCTGAGATTGTGTAACTTGAAACGTGCTCCTGAAGTTTGTGGAAAAGCCTGCGATCAGCAGGAAAATCTTGCTCGCAGCTACGTCTCACCCACTTATCGGTGTAATGCTCTAGTGTGGCATGTGCTTAGCCTGTGTTCATATAAAGCTCTCCACACATGGCTTTAAGTAGATTTGGTGGTGACAGAGCTGGCCTGCTCTGTGGCCTTCCCAGCCCTCGCTGCTGTCCTACTTGGCATCACTCATGCTAACACAAGCACTGTTTTAGTCGGTGAGTTCCAGGCTTGTTCTTTTGATCAGGCCTAATCCTCGTTATTATTTGCACACTGTGATTCCTCCCTGCAACCATCAGCCCTCCGCTGCACCACCAAACCAGCACATACTGTGGACTTTGATTAATTGCGGAGTATTTGTTAATGGACTGGGCCCTTTCAGTTCATCCTCACTTTCTTTCTGCTGTGCATCCTCATTGTGCTTGCTGCTCTGTTCAGTTCTTTGTGATATAAATTACCGGATAGCCTGTGTAACAGCATGGCTAGCACAGTATATTTGGATAACAGATTTGTGCACCGCACTGGGTCATGCTAGCAATTAGTGTAATAGTCTATTTCAGAGGCATCGGTTTCCAAAGTAATCCATAAACAGTGTGAGGATGTGCACTGTGAGCCATACATTTAAATGGTGGCAATAAAGATGACTTGATGTGCAAATTCCTAACGGGAATTTTAAACGGAAATAATGGCTCCAGCCTGCAATAATAAAAAGGGTAATGCAAAGACACAAAGTGCACAAAGCACAATAAAAATAGAAATTAATCTTTTCGGTCAGGTGAAAGCGTCACGTTTCTCTACACACCAACTCTTCTTGATTTTGTGAGTTTTAGGCTTTGAGACGGTGCATTTGTGTCATAATCTGATGGGTTTCTAAAGGGTTATTCACCACGCAATTCTAAAATATTTCAATTTATGAGTAGCTGATTTGAAAATATACTGAACTTTGTTCAGTATTTCTTGCTTCCTGTCAGCAATTTAGCACAAATGTATAGTGGCAGCGACCATTTTTCTAAGCTGATATGGAAAATGTGACCCTAAATGTTGCGTTCAAAGCCCTGACTGAGTGGAAGGGCTGCTTCAGAATAAGTTTAGTCCAGTGGCCCAGAGATTCATAATTTTAGACACGCTGGAATACGGTCACAAGTTCTGAGTGTTCAAAGAGAAGGGCCAGTTGAAGTGTGTGTGTGGAATAATTAGATGTACAAGCAGTAGTAGTGAATTTTCATTACAGTCCCATTTAATATGTATATGTAGCACTAGTTTAGAAAGGCTCTGCCTCCTATTCTATTTTGCTAAGTTTGGGTACCACAAATGAGCCCACAGATCCAGGTCACTAGGGTTAAAATAGGATACATTTAGCTGAAAATTATATATCAGCTGGGATAGGCTCCAACCCCACCCCTGCGACCCTGAACAGGATAAGCGGAAGAGAATGGGTGGATTGATGGATGGATGGATGGATGATACTTCTTATTTGTGTACAAGTAGGAAAACCTTTGCAGTGTAATATAGTGTTCAAAAACACTATATTACACTAACACTACACACTCGCTTGTTTCTAAATCTTTGCTTTACTCAGTCCTGCTGAAAGTCAGGTAAAGTCATAAACATACACTATATATTACACTACTGGAACATGCACTGTATTCCATTCCGGATGCAATTTAAGTGATCTCTGTTTTGATTTATGTCTTCCACTACTTCTTATAACTTATGAACCGGATGCATTTGCTACTCTTCACACTTACATAACAGAAAATCACCCATAAAGTTCTGCCATGCATTCATAATGTTTTCCATTTCTGCACTCTGTGTGTTTTGGCGTACATCACTAATATTTCAAATAGCTAGGAGGGGAATTTATTGTCTGGGGAACTGAGGTATGACACGAAGCACAATGTTTCTCGCGCTCCGGTGCTTCCATAAAATCACTGTTTACTCATCTCTTTCTCTTGGCTTTAATTTTTTATTTATTTTTTGCTCTTCCTATCATGGATATAAACGCTGGCAGCCGAGGGAGGGGTTTCATGTATAAGCAGGGATCAGAAAAAGCCTAAAACAGTGCAAGCCATTTCAGCGTATCTGCATAAATCATTTCCGAACAATGCGGACTGAATGAATGAATTACTGTAATAGAAAATGTCACAGCTGTCACAACTGTCCTTGAATCGCTCACGTTTTGGGTGCCCAGGGTTGAAAATATGAAATTGCTCATCAGATTTCAGACGTCTTGGTCGACAATGCCAATAAAATCTGTTCCCCATGCAAACAGGAGCTGACAGAGAGGATAACATCTCTGTGGAGTTTTACTTAGCAACAGTGACATTTTGGGCTAAATGCTCTGAAACGCCGACCTGATGGTGGTGCTAGAGTGTAAAGTGTAAAAGGATTAACCTTGACACTTCATCTATCACCCAGTATGCCATGATCTGTTGTGGAATGTGGAAAACACGAATGCCATGGAAGGATTCATCCCCAGGGGACCATGAACGTCTGTACTGAATGTGTGGAAATTTGTTGCTAATCATCTTGATACGCCCGCCCTATGAAAGGGGAGATAACCTGGTTAAGTATCTTCTGCAAACCTAACTCAGTCGCTGATTTCACTCTCTCGCTCTCCACGTTTTTTTCTTTGCTGTCACCTACTGACGTAAGATCAGTTTGGTTCCTGGTTTGGGCAAAGATGTGCCTGAGCCTGGTTAAACGCGGAGACTAGAGTAACAACAGCTCTCCAACACCACACATGTATTCATACCGCGAGACGGATGACAGAACAAGGGGGGAAGTAATCTTTTTATAACGGGCCTGATCATTTGATCATAGATTCCCTTCTGTCTTACTTTGCTTTGTCTTATTTTATTTTATTTTATCTTAATTTGATTGTAGCATTCCACTGATATTTTTGCCTCACACTATACCTTTGTGTTTCAGTCTTTTGACTACCCACTCCCTAGCAATCTGTCACACGTGGCATCCGAACTATCCAACCTCAGCTTCCAGCATGCAATGCTTCTATTTTCCCATAAATTATTCAAATTGAAATGGATCTCTTCCGAGGTATTACTAATGTTTTAGAAGCAATATTAGAAAGCTTCTGAATGAGCACCCGTGTGTTTTGTGTTTTTAAAGAGATCTCTGGGAACTCAGAGGACATCCCTCTAGTGCGCTGGAGGCAGCAGTGGCTGGAGAATGGCACTCTGCTCTTCCACATCCATCACCAAGATGGCAGCCTGAACCTCCCAGAACCGACTGAGGATCCAGCCAATGACTCCACGAAGGAGGAGCTCCGCATCCTGCACATCTCTGTGATGGTAAAGCAGTGCTCACTGCTCACAAAAGAGCTAAAAATGGAGCGTGCTGTTATATTGCTGTTCCCTTTCTTTTGACACATAATCACAAGAACTTTTTAATTGGGCAAAATTTAGCAAAATGAAAAAGGTGCGTGGACGTGTTTTTTTTTTTTTCTTAATTTAATTAAAAGTGACATGGGATCAAACTGATCAAGCTCCCTTAGTGTGTTTTTTTTCCCCTCTGAAACTAAACCGCTCTTAGATCTATCTTTTTTTGAGATAAGACAGCATGCTCTTATTGTTTTTGTTTCCCCGCGTCGTCCAAATGAAACCGCTGAGCGCATGTATTTCTTTTCTTTTCTGACTAAAGGTTGTCGGGAGCAGACAAATCCTGGAGATTTCTGTCATGGTACAATGGCAACAAATCTTTCATTCCCTGAACCTCTCTGTATCTTACAGTTCAATCTGTAGTATGTTGAGTTTTTTTTTTTAACCCAATAAACATGATCTCTCAGTCTAAATTTAAAACCTGAACTATCTCGAGCACAGTCACATGCCTGCCAGATTTATTTAGCTCGAACACACATCGAGTGCGTGGCATCCACCCCAGCCTGCTGCCCTGCCGCCTGCAGCAGGGCAAGGACATGTAATGTGTTTTATGACTGCAAAGACGGGGATGGGTCAGAGTGGACTGTTGGTTTTCTAATGATTTAAAATGTGAAAGCAGATCTTTACTTTTAGCCATTTTATATTGGAATCGTTGTATAAACTACGGCAGCAAAACATACATTTGTGAAATTCTGCATCTCACTTGCAAAATATAGATTTTTGCATGCTCACACTGTATCAGGCCTTATCTGCTCTGTCGGCAGAGAAGGAAATGAATCCTTAGATCTCGCAGCTTCCTCTTCTTGCCTGAGGAAATGTATATTTATTAGATCTTAGATATGCCACACCTACTCCCAGTGCCCTTTTCCAGCCCAAAGACATTACAATCGTGCTTTGATGGATGATATGTATTTTCAGACATTGAAAGCATATTATAGCTGCATACACAAATGATTAGTCAGCTTGAGAAGACTTTTGCCAGCAGCTATATCTGCTGAACGGAGGAAGGGAGCTGTGCTCCAACACCCGCTGAATGTCATTGACCTTCAGACCTTAATATAATGACGGATAACTGACTTTGACTTTCCTCTGCATGTTTTACATGTATTAGCAAACATCAAGTCCATCTACTAGGTGCACAGGCTTCAGCATTTTTATGTGGAAATGAGCTAGTCGGTGTGCAGGTTCTGCTTCTCACCCCTTTGATTTTTCCCCTAATCTCCGATTTTTACTCCCCGCTCTATCTGCATTTCACATCCCATCAACCTCAGGTCCATGTCTGCGTGCTCCCTGCTCCACTCATTCCTCAATCCTGAAAGAGCTGCAGCGGCGGCGCCGCCACCGGGGTGTTTTTCAAGAAGGTGTGGGTAGAGAAGGATTAGCATGCAAATATGAGCAGACCATGACAACAGATGGAAGCGGTGTTGCCGCTGCGCTGCCCAGGCCCTGCTGCAGCTTGCCACCCGGCTGGAGGCCCCGACCTATAAATCCAAAGCTGTGTCACTTGTTCAGCTCCTTGTGGATACAGAAAAGATCCCGTGAAGGCTGCTTTACAGGCTTTTTAGCTCAACTGTGTAACTGGACCTGTTTCTACTGTATATCACAGGAGAGTGCTGGATAGAAACAATCAGCACGCCGAGCAGATGCTGTCTAAATAAAAGCAGCAAAACTGATCATTTCATTAGATCTCTTAAAAATGGTGAAAGCCTTCTCTTTATGGCGATACAGTGAGGCTGCAGCAGTGAAAAAGAAGGATGATTCATGGTTAAGCTCAACCTTGGTGTTACGTTTAATGCTTGACTTACCGTACCAAAGCAATTGCTAGGATCTAGTGACATTGAACAGTCCAAATACCTGTATGAAGGATATCATGTCATTTTATTGCACGTCTCACTTGGTAAGATGAGGTTATCTGTGCCAGACCAACATCAATATGAGGCACGTCAGATTGTTGGATTAATGGGCTTGTCAATGAAGTAAAGAGAAATATTTATGAGAGTAGGGGCACTCCATCAGATAGCATCATCGAGCCGCACATAATGTGTGCATGCTTGTATGCCCCCCCCACCACACACACACACACACACACTTTTATTTAAAATAGTGCATAATTGCTTCTCGTGTTATGATTCCTTGATTTGCAGAGATATTACGCTTTCACCATATTTCTCTAATGACTGCCAACTTTCATCTCAGATAGCCCCAAGTCTAATCGCCATGTAGACAAACAAGATTGCACAAAAAAATCAACAGTTTAATAAGATAATCTCATAAAGTGCATATAAAAGATTAACGTAGCCTCTGAAGAGTGAAGCCACTTTGGAAGTCTTTCAGATTGGCTTCCTGTGCAGTAGCCAGCAGGAAGTGAGTACTGTAAATTAACAACAAGGGGTCATCTGATGCAACACCCCATTACCCTCTTTCATGGTCAAAAAGTCCTTACATATCCTGGAGATGTGTTTGGGGTCATTGTGCTGTTAAAAAACAAATGATGCTCCCACTAAGCGCTGCAGAATGCTGTGGTAGCCATGCTGGTTAAGTGTGCTTTGGATTTTGACTAAATCGCCAACAGTGTCACCAGCAAAGCAGCCCCATACCATCACACTTCCTCCTCTGTGCTTCAAGGTGGGTACTAGGGGTTGGCGATGTGGACCAAAAACAATATCACAATATTTTTTAGCTGAATGGCGGTATATGATATATATACGGTATATTTTTTCTTCCCAAAAGGTATAAACAAAAAGGCACTTCTGAGTCACACGGGCACATTTTTTTTTTTAAACATTCAGCTGTAGATGTTCATGAGAAATTGCTCAAAAATAAACTATTGGCATGTTTAAATAATAATGCTTCTCAAATAAATTAATGCTTTTTCCCTGCATAACAAAACACTCACAGCTGTGCTATTAAAATGTAAACAGAAAAGATACTGAGCAAAAACAGCAAAAGGCGGATTTATGGCCGGCTGCATCACGAACACATGAAAAAGACGCTCTCCCATTATTAAGGTCATGTGACTTATGGTACAACCCAACAGCCAGGTACTTTTGAGGGTCCGGGCGATGCCAAAGCGTTGACACGGACGCAG
>VUQK01033576.1:3337-13510 GCA_015106715.1 Bujurquina vittata
GGGGTGACTTGGAGGGGGGGGGGGGGGGGGGGGGGGGGGGGTACACTTAAAAAAGAGCAAGGCATTCATAAAGAAGGGTGCAAAAAACTAGCCTGGCCCTTTTTATATGGCCGAGTACCGTTAGACTGCCACACACAAACCAAGCTGATGAAGCAGCAGGAGAGAAGGCTAGACAAAGCCACCCTATGAAGGACTCAAGACTCAAACTACCGCCTCTTCCACCACTACCATACTCTCCTGCCACGTTTTACGGGCTTGGCTGCATTAACCATAGCAGCCTAATCAACCTGCAAGAATGTGGTCCTAGATTGCCACCCTTACACAATGTGAAGCAGGGTGTGCTCTCCACATAACTGCTTTAACCTAAGCACTGGGTGGTTTCATCACCTTGGGGCAACATATTTCTTCCTAGGTCAAGGGGTGATACCCTTAAGAGGTCACTGACACCAGTTTGGGGGCTTTGTAGTAGTAATTCTAGTCTGTGAATGCTGCAATCAACATCAGTTATCAATTATTTGCTGCACATACATGTTCTGATATTAGCTTTTAGATTGAGGAACCAGAGTAGATAAAAAGCCAAGGTGATGCCCAATGGCTTTGTGCAAAAAGTATAAAACTTTAGTGTATTGAGAATTTTTCAGTAGCTGAAAGCAATCATTTCTGTCAGGAGACAACCTACAAAAAGCAGCATAAAATTAGTTTTTATTACATGGTGTGAAACAGAATGAAAATAAGTTGCAGCAACATTTTGTATCCTCTTTAATTACAGTGCTTTTTTCCCCTCACAAAACAAAAGCTTTACATAAGAACACAAACAACTTTAAGAGATTAATATTACATTTAGGCAGCTAAAAATCAAAAGATGCAACCACAGTTAAAAACATCCACACCCTTTACAAATAAGTCTTGGAAAAAGAAAAAAGGTGATTATCTTAAATGAAAAAAAGGCATTCTATGTATGGCCTGTTTACCCCCAAAACAACATGCTGCAAAGGAAAACATTGGCAGTAATGTCAAAGCAGTACAACGCAAATTCCCAGGTTCAGTTCGATAAAAAGGCATATGTTGCTGGAGCCTTTAGTGATGACACTAAGCAGCTCCTTACAACAAATTAAACTGTATGGCTATAGTAATCAGTGGGCTAAGAATTCCTTTGCAGCCAAATGATGTAAACACCCAGTATATGCATGCCCTTAAAGATCAACAGACTACATCATGCAGTTTTCCTAAAAGTATAGTGCAAAGGCAACACATAATCAACCTGAGACGCTAAAATACAAAAAAAAAAAATCAATGCAGACTCAACAGGTTGGCTCCCCCAACTATCCTAGAGCAGGTAGATGTGAGGTCACGACAAGATATCTCAGTTTACACCAACTTAAAGGCTGGTAAGTGTTCACAGACAGATGTGATGTCAGTACATACAACCAATGCCAGTGTTTACACTTATTTTGAGGACCTGGTACTTGTAGTTGCTGGTAAAAGCTACCAGTAGTAGTTGCAAGTAGTGTATCAAGTTCTTTCTTTTTTTTTTTTTAAATAAAAAATTAAAGCAGTCCTTACAGTACATGTGACCTCAACTACATTGAGGTCCCAGGCCAACATGTGCTGGTAAATTCCCTGCCTTCTATTTCCTATTCAATGCACACATGGCTGCCCAACAGCCAGAAACCACCACAGTAGGATTTTAAAGCATGCAATAAGCTGCCCCCATTACCAAATTTATTTACACTTACATAAAATAAGAAAAAACAAAACTGATTTACAAGAATAGCTCACCCCTGCCACTGGGCGGCACATTTGTGATAATTATAGCTGACATAAGAGCAGCTTCCAGTTCAGGCTAAATCAATTTAGCAACACCTTAAGAGTAAAGAGCAAGGTCAGAGATTGGGTGGAGTAGACTGGATTTTAAAATGTAATCATTAATGGTTCTTGAGCTGATTAGACAACCAATCTAGTCCTTCATAGAGGCCATCCCCAGTGGTGGCACAGGTTGCCTGGATGTACCACTGTCGGTTGCGCAGGGAATGAAGATTCAACTTGTCTGTGAGCTCTGCTGCATTCATAGCATTTGGGAGGTCCTATAAAAAAAGGTGAGAAATCATTAGACATCTACCCTGCGGATAAAGCAAATGTGAAAAGTGTTTATGATTTACACCTGCTTATATAAAAGACTTGATGACTTACTTGTTTGTTGGCAAATACTAGCAGCACGGCGTCACGCAGCTCATCCTCTGCCAACATTCTCAAGAGCTCTTCACGAGCCTCTGCACACCGCTCTCTGTCGTTGCTGTCCACTACAAAAATGAGACCTGGAGCACGTGCAAACAAATGAGTGAGTGTAAATCTTCCAAATAAAAAGCAGAGGACATCAGGCGATGAGGAAAAGCATACCCTGAGTATTTTGGAAGTAATGACGCCACAGCGGTCTGATTTTGTCTTGACCACCGACATCCCATACTGTGAAACTGATGTTCTTGTACTCTACGGTCTCCACATTAAAACCTGGAGGGGAAAACAAATGTTCGCATTAAAAACAAACTAAGATTTTATGTTTCCTTTCCGTGTCATGTGAAACACAGTTTTTGTCTTACCTATTGTGGGAATGGTAGTCACAATCTCTCCAAGTTTGAGCTTGTACAAAATTGTTGTCTTTCCAGCGGCATCCAGACCCACCATGAGTATCCTCATTTCCTTCTTCCCGAACATTTTAAACAGTCCTGCAAACATATTCCCCATTGCGGCTGGTGACAGGAACCAAAAAAGCACAAAAAATAAAACAAAATAAAAACACCTGTGAAGAAAGAGAGCAGTTGTTAAACTTGCTTCTGATAAACAAAAGAAAAGACCAAACTGCTTGTTCCAAACTCCCAAATGAGAAATACCTTGCTTCTCAATGCTTTATGTAATAGCACACTGACGGTATGAAGTTTGTGTTATCACACAATCCAAGCTAGATAAGGATGTTCAGTTAAAATTTACGTGAAGAAACGTAATTTCTTCATACATTTTTAAAAAACATTAGATGTGTGCAACCTCCCTGCGCAGCCTCATCTGTGCATCTTACAGATGGCTGCATTTGCTTGTGTTGAAATACTGAAGATGAATACTGGGAATTTTGCTGCTAATAAATAATTGTGTTTCATTGTGTGGTTTGCCTGTGTGCTGGACAGGAGGAAAAAAACATTCAGTTTACTCTAATATAGCATAAATTATAGCTGTAAAACAACTATATCCTTGATCAATTTGTTTAACGTGAACTAAAAATGTTATTATTAGTTTCACTGGTTTATTTTAATGTTTTACAAAGACTTGTTTAACACATCAACAAAAGGAACACACACACACACGCACACAAACACACACACAAATGTCTACAAATGTGGAAAATGGATATGGTCACTAAATATGATTGATACTAAATAATAGGTCCAAGGTATTTATGATCAATTCATGTTACACATATAATCGGTCCAGCCAGATTATTGGAGAAAAGCTGCTGTAAAGGTTGTTAATCACCATTTAGACATAAAAAAAAATAATCTACAGAAAACAGTAAGCTGAAATTAACTGAATCCTATCTATTATTATACTCCCATTATTCAGCCTGATTTAGAATGGCTTATTTAAAGGCAGATACTCCGATTCCTGATCTGGCAGCTACTAGAAAATAAAAATATAAACTCACTAGCCTTCACACTGTACCAGTAAATGCCTTTATAAGTTAAGAAACATGCTTGGATGCGAATATTCTTGAAACCTAAAGGCGTCTGACTGGACACTTTAAATATGTAGCTCCGAGCAAAAAGTTGTGAGAGTAGGTAAACACTGGCGTTAGCTTGTTACGGTGCAACGCCAATAGTCGTCCGACCCGCTCACATTTTAAGATAGTATTAAATTTTGAAAAAAACGAAACAAAAGGAGAAAAACAAAAATGCATTCACTTTACGTGTTACACAGCTGCAGCGGATGTGGGGATATGGGCAATAGGGTAAAAACATACAAAGGGAAGGAGAGACTCGTCGATTCAGATTCCGCTAATCGGCTGCAAGTCACTATTTCTCTGACTATGGCGACCGTAATCGCACGCAAAAAAGACGGTTTTCCTTGTAATAATATACAGGGTGTTTTTACAACTACATTCAGATATTGTGGAAAATGCATTACATTTGCTTTTTTTTAAGTCTCTCTTCCACACTTACTCAGTTGAAATGTTTCGTTCCCTCAAGGCGTTTCCTTCCTCAGGAAAATGGCGACAGTTTGACACGTCAGAGGTTCCTGCAAAACTCCAGTGTTCAGCGTGCTGGGGAGAGTCGCCCCCTGTGGCTAATGGGAGAATTACACGCAAACCTCACAGCCTCCACTGCTGACGATCAGCTTTCGGTTTATTGTAACCGTTATTGTAACAGTTATGGCACTATTTAGATAGTAAGCTTTTGGGTAGATTGAAAAGTATAAATCATATATGAGGTCCTCATTTTTAGTAGCTGGATTTGAGAATGACCTTGTGATGTTAAATTCTTATTACATTTTCAGCTCAAACTTCTCTGAAGACCCATTGAAGGCTGACCTCCCATCCAAGCTCACTTATCGAAACCTGAAACACTTCATATTTTGGAGTGTATGAGTTACTTGTGGAGCAAGTTATCAATATAATTCATTCTGGAATTTCCATCTTTTAGGTTAGGATTAATCAAGAGAATCTGATCCATCCCTTACTCGTGACTGTTGGAAAATTTTCTAAAAACTAACAGATTATTTTGACTTGAAGTGCATTCCAGTGGTTAAAATAATGTTTGCTTTTTTGTTTGTTTGTTTGTTGACATCCTCAGGAAGGTCAGGAAGGTGCCAAGTCACTGGAGTGAAAACATTAACCAGTTGCTGAGACATGAGGCTACACCAAAGATTGGTAATAAAAAACAAATGGTTTTGAAAATGTAAAATCATTGACCATATTTTTTTTAAATACTTATCCTCCACATCTGTAAAGTGAAGCCAGTGCAGAAGTGCCTGAGGCCTGCATTACTTCTGATGACCAGCAGTGGGCAGTTCTTCTGACTGCAAAACATAAAGAAGCCAATCGTACTTCCCACTGACCTTGGTAAATACTTTCCTCATGAAGTTATGTTCTCAGTCAATAGTTTCAAGACTTATTTTATGCAGCATGGGATATTTTAGTAAATATTTATTTATACTAAATTATTTAATTAGTAAATCTGTCCCTCTTTACAGCGTCTTTTGTTCTGTCTCCCTACCTTCACCCACAACTGGTCGCTGCATAGGGCTGCCCCTCTCTGCCCCTGGTTCCCTCAGAAGTTTCTTCCTGTTAAAAGGGAGTTTTTCCTTCCCACTGTCGCTCATAGGGGGTCATCTGATTGTTGGGGTTTTCTACCTATTATTGTCGAGTCTTTACGTTACAATATAAAGCACCTTGAGGTAATTGATGTTGTGATTTGGGGCTATATAAATAAAACTGAATTGAAATAAATTATGGTGATTAGGTTATCGTTAAAGGAGCATGCTGGGTGTCAGATCCACCCCTCTTTTAGGCATCTGGTAAAAAAAACCCCCAAAAAACAAGTCTGCGTTGGCCAGTGGTCAAGTTAAGACTTAAAAAAAGGGACTTCACATACTAATGGGCAACTTCACAATAGCTACACACTCCCTAATTTCCTCCAGGATCAATAAAGTATCTATCGATCTCTATCTGCATCTAACTTTTTTATACAGATCTGACTGCATAGATCCAGTTGACATGTGGCTATTTGACCTCCCACAGTGTCATCAAATCCAGGATTTAATTTTTTTTTTCAGCACATTTAGCAAAACACATATTTTTACTTTCTAAAATAATTTGTAAGGCTTGGGCGGGAGATAATCACTGAAATTTTTTGTGAAGTTTGGAGACAATTTGTGGCCTCTGAAAGCATTTTAAACTCATCCTTTAAATCCAAATCCAGCTACTCTTTTTCTATAGTCTGTCATATTCTACAGGGTCATCCTGGTGATGACCTATAGTCTGCTGTACTGAATGTTTGATTCAGATTAATTTTTCAAATTTTGCAGTTTCCACTTCCTTTTGTTCCATGACCAGGTCAAGAAGGAAATGTCTAACCATGTTGTTACTGGGACAGTTGAATTTTAACCAGGGTCAACTATGCCTGCTAACCCCAGCAGAGGGGGCAGCAGGAGGGAAGAAGGCCAGGAGAGAACAGCAGGAGGGAAGACGGGTGATGGACCACACACTGAAAGCTCATAATGCCATTCACTCTGCCACCATAATTTGTGGTTTTGCCCATGCAGAATGCCTTAGAGACTGTTTTCTGGCTATTTTCAAAGCAACAGTTGTCCATTTTAAGGTTGTGGAAGGTGTTTAATAGCAGGCAACGTTATTCTGTCTTTTTTAGTTTGGCTATCATTTATCAATAAGCATCTGTTGCACATTTGCAATAAATTTTGCTGTAAAAATAAATAAAAAATAAATATATTTTAAATACCAGTTTGGTAGAAAAAAACCCACCCTTTTTTAACACACACACTTTCTTTCTGTTTACTTTTAGAGATAGCGAAAACACAAAGAGCTTTGTTGAAACAGTCAGGGAGGGGGCGCATGTTGCCAGAGCATATAGTGCAAACTGTTTCTGTCAAAGCAAACACCCTGCTAAGTGACAAAAAAGGCCAAGCGCTTCACTGTCTTCAAAAACAAATCCTGACATGTGCCAGTTTGCGTGACTGTCTGTCATGCTTTGAATGACACGCTTTTCTCTGATGGGTAAAGATTATGTGATCTGTGCTTTGATGAAACCTTTTGTAGACTAATTCATAATGCAAAAAAATAAAAATAAAGCAGGAAACCTGATGATGTAAATCTGACGATAAAACTGGTGTTCTTACTTCTAGAGCATTTTTAAAGACCAAAGGATACATGATTTGTATTATAACAGTTGCCATGCTCATTTGTATCCACAACATCTGTGCTCACATTGTGGATGCCTTTCTGTTGAAGAATGAACACCAGTACAGTCTGTTATTAACTGTAGTTAGTAGAGTAAATTAGAGGTTTGTCCACGTTTGTGTAGTACTAACAAGATTAGAAAGCATAACAGAGCATTTCATTCTCCCCACTGTACTGTCATTATGAACATCTGAAGTGAGGGCAATTAAAATATTGATATCTAATGCCATAACAGAGGGCTCCTTTTATAATCCTAAAACAAGCTCAAACTGTTGCAAATTTTCACGTTAAAATACAATAAAATACTGTGAGCTAGAGTTGGCAGGACTGAACTGTTATTTCACAGAGACCTTATTAAAATCTACAACCGTTTCGTACTGAAATGTTCTGATAATGTCATGTTTATAGAATATGAACTGTGCAGCTTTTTTTCACAGTTAGATGTTTGGCTGCTATGCTGTTATATATAACTGCATATAATTCCCCACTCGCCCTGTGGGCGGTCTTTGTCCTCCAACCTCAGGTCCTCTACCAGAGGCCTGGGACCTTGAGGGTCCTGCACAGTATCTTAGCTGTTCCCCTGCACGGCATGTACCATCTGCAGATAGAAGATGTGGCTAATATAGAAAAATCGTACCAATGACTGGGCAAAGCTAGGCTGAAGGCACTAATCTACTACTACTAACTACGAATCCTCGCATAAGGCAGTCGCCAGAGCTCGCGACTGTGGTCCATCTGAAGCACACTTTTCCAGGTAGCCCCAGGTCCACCCCTGCTCCCTCATCTTCTTTACTGTCTTCCTCCAAGTCTCTTTTGGTCTGCCCCTATTTTGCCAGCCATCTGGAGTCCATCTGAGGGCTACTCTTTGCAGCGACACTGACGGCATGCACCACACATGTCCAATCCATCTCCACCGGTGCATCAGAACTTCTTGTGTGATGGATTTTGTGGAAGTTCTCTGGTATAGTTCAGCATTAGAAATGGTATTTAGCCAAAAGATTTTCAGACTTTTTTTGAGGCAGTGGTTCTGGAAGACTTCTAGTATATGACTAATGGTCCAGGTCATTTTCCATGATTCTGCACCGAGAAGAGAGCTCAGGACACTGAAGGCACTCATCACAGCACATGAACAAGGTCTGAGGACATGATCGATAAAGGCTGGGGTCTACCAAGATACTGTACAGGACCCTCAAACTCCCAGGCCTCTGGTAGAGGACCCGAGCTTGGAGGACTAAAAAGACCACATGCAGGGCGAGTGAGGAATTTATGTTTCAATGAGAGAGACTTTATTAATATTATTTATTTTATTCAGCCCTTGTACTTCACCATTTTCAGAGGAATTTTTGTTTGCTTGTTTGATAGATTGTTTGTTGAACCACTTAACACTGACCTAAGAATCATTCAAGCATTAAAAAAAGGCACCTAACTCAAGAGATGAACCACTGTTGTATCTACATATAACAGACAACTTAAAAGAAGCTACTTTAAATTGCATGTTGCATGAAATAGTATTTTTTGTACCAACAAGGGGATTCACAAAGAGCTTTTAGCCAAAACCTTGGCATATCTCAGCATGGTGAGCAGTGTGTCCTTAAAAAAAACTGAGGAAACTCAGTTTGGTGGAGGACAAAAAAAGAACTGGCAGGACTAAAAAAACCCATCTACAACAGATGAATAGATTCTGAAAGGTATATTCTTAAGAAATAGACCTGACACATCTGGCCCTTCAGCTGATCCATCTACTATTCACCAAAGCCTCATCAGACGGGCTCAGCAGACGGGCGGCTGTCAAAAAACAGAAACAGGGAGAAAAGGCTGAGATATGGGCTACCTGTAGCTCAGGAGCTCATCTTCTAATCGGAAGGTCAGTGGTTTGATTCCTGGATGGTCTTGTCTTCATGCCAAAGTATCCTTGGGTAGGATACTGAACCCCAAGTTGTTCAGGTGTGAATGTGTGTGAATGTTAGACAGAAAGCACTTAGATGTAGAAAAAAATGCCTGTATGAATGGATGTGAATGGGTGAAAGAGGTGTTTTATAAAGCCCTTTGAGTGGTCAGGTAGAGTAGAAAAGCACTACATATGTAACAACCAGTCCATTTACCATGTGCCAAATCACACAAGAACAGGACTGAAAATCAGCAGCAACATGCCTCATGAAGTAATGAATCAAAATTTTAAATGTTTGGTTTCAAGTCATTGTCAGTCACTGAGCGTCTACAGCCATCTGTAAAACATGGTGAAGGCTCTGTCATGGTTTAGGGCTGCATTTCAGCCAGTGATGTCTGGGAACCTTGTCAACATTGAGGCAATTATGCACAAAGAAAAGTACTGTCAGATTTTTATCCACCATGCAAAATTGGCAAAAGATTCATTTTTATGCATGACAATGATCCCAAACACACTGCCAGTGCAGTAAATGCATGGATAGAAAATCATACAGTGGAACACTATCAGTCATTTATCGGACTCCCCAGAGTCTGGATCTCACCATTATTGAAGCAGCATCTTGACAGAGAACAGAACAAAAGGCAGCCAACATCCAAATAAGAGCTTTGAAAGTCCTTCAAGAAGCCTGGAAAACTATTCCTGAAGACTTCTCAAAGAAATTATAAGAGTTCAAGCTGTGTTGAAGAATAAAGGTGGTCGTATTAAATATCAACTTTCAAGCTCCTTAGAATTGCAACTGCAAACTCAACTTTTGCACAGCACTTTATTCTTTTAATTTTCCATTATTTTGCCCATTTTACATCTTTCCACAGAAACATCAACATCAACTGAGCTCTTCAGTGACCTCAGTAAGTTCAGCTTTCTTTATTATACTAAGCCAGGAAATTGTGCCTTCTGCCAAATATGTGTTTTGGTCCCAGTTTACTTTGCTGCTAAATAATTGTTTAGGATAAATCATCAACAGCCCAGTGAGAGAAAAACTAAATCACAAATATACCCAGAAAGTGATCAGGATGATTTCAAGATTTCACTTTAAAATTGATCACTTCCAGACATCACTAACGTTTTGTTTTTGCATTTTACTTGTTTAACACAAATTTTAAGAAATGTACACTTTAATAAATGTTTTTGTGCATCTGGCCATCAGCTGTTTTTTTGTTTTTTTTAATAAACATACTTACATATATATATATATATATATATATATATATATATATATATATATATAAATAAAAAAATTAAATATATAACACCGAGTGAAAAAAAA
>VUQK01033576.1:13530-25539 GCA_015106715.1 Bujurquina vittata
TATATGTTTTTTTTTTTTTTTTTATAATAAACATAAATATATATATATATATATATATATATATATATATATATATATATATATAAAATGAAAAATGTCCATACCTCAAGGAGTGTACAAACATTTGACTTTTACCATATCCTGACTAACATTTCTTTGATTTATTGAAGCATGACGAGATGTCAGCTTTGTTGTGATTCCCCTCAACTGCATTGTCACACGTGTATTACTGCATTCAATATTTTATGAACCATGCTGAAAATGAACCCTGACCAGAGGTGATCAATCGCTACCGTTCCCTCCTGGTGACCCTTTGTTAGCTAAACCTTAACGCTCTTCTGGGCCATATAAATGCTGGAAACTTTAGCACACATCCATAAAAGTCAAAGTCTAAACAGTGCAACTCTCCTTGAGCATAAACTGTGCAGCCTCCAGTATAGAACTGCCCATTATCTGAGTGACCACCTCCTTGAATTCCAGCAATACAACTTTTACAACTACTTTTTGATTTCTTTACGCTGACTGTAATAAATGAGGCAGAAGTGGTGCAAACCCATTTGCCCAGATGAGTTAGAAGCAGCAGAGTAAGGCATGAAAAAGAAGAATAATGTGGCATATGTAAAGATTGAAGAGTTGGCCGCTGTTAATATTTTTCTCTGGCAGAAATCAGCATTTAAATTATTTTGCTGCATTCATAAAGAGCTGTGTATTCATTTCAAAACCTGTGCAAACCCTAACATTCAAATCTGAGGTAACCACTGAGACCGTTGAGCCACTGAGCAGCCATGTGAATGGCTTTCCTATTAGGTTTACTGGCCCCATGTGGACCAAGATAAACCACAATAGCTAAATGAAAGAAAAATAAAGAAAAAAAAGAGAAAAGAGAGAAAACAACAAGACTTCATCTGTGCAGTGAGTCTGTCAACTTCATCTGTCAAATGATCTCTACATTTTCACTGTGAAAAACGTTGCATCTCGCCCCACAAAAACAAGACACTTTGCTAAAATCAGAAGTAAAAAAAGAAAAGAAAAAAAAAATTAGAATTAAACCTTTGTTTCTTTCATTTGCACCCCACAAACCTGGAAAAACCCAACCCAACCCAACCCAAACCAAAGAAACAAAAAACAAACAGAAAACCCACCAAATCGGGTCCCAGTTCTTCTCTTTGCACAGAAACAGAGCGCAGGTGCTTGTGTTGAGTTGTGACAACTGAGATTAGGACAAACAGTTGCAATGAAATCTGTAAAATTCATATTTTATCACTATATATGCTGCTTCATGACTTAGCCAAGTCACATATCTGGACTGAGATAATCCTTTTGCTGGAAAACAATGCTGTCAGGCTGAAAACAACATTGCCTGTGAACATCTGCATACAAATAGGCACAATAAGGCTAGATAATCTCCAGACATAAGGATCCTAATATTATGATATCTTTTGTTGAATGAGGATTTTAACAAAACAAAACAAAAAGCAGAATTTATTGGGTTGATCATAATATACATTTAGAACGTACCATGTAGCGAGTCGAAGGTACAGTAAAGATCCCAGAGGTAAATACTAAAACCGACATACTCCCCGAGGAAAGCCAACGGTAATATCCATTTGAAAGACTCGTCTCTGTATTCCTTTTCGTCTTCATATCTCACTGGATACTGACAGTTGTGATGTGTGGGCAGACGACTAGAAATAGGACAGTAGGGGGTTTATATATTACACCCCCTC
The DNA here is from genome assembly GCA_015106715.1 of Bujurquina vittata. NCBI lineage: Eukaryota > Metazoa > Chordata > Actinopteri > Cichliformes > Cichlidae > Bujurquina > Bujurquina vittata. The sequence goes on from VUQK01033576.1 coordinate 15,258, forward strand.
CCTGAAAGCACACACACAAACACACAACCGCACACTTTTTTTTTTTTTTCCTTTTTAATAGCTCCCCCAAAAAATCCCCTCTTTATTCATGTTAAACGTGTCCCTAGAAGACTTATGCCCACCTGGGGGGCCATGGCCACAGACGGGTTAGATACAGTAGAACTTAAAGAAGCGTCCTTTCTCTGGAAGGAAATGTGCTTCATGTTTATTTCTGTGATGGAATCTGGACTATGACTTCACCTATGAAGCGTTGTGGCCATCACCACCTGAGTCAGTCATGCCCAAATCAAAGTAATTTAAAGCCGATGAGACAGAAAGCAAAGCTCGTCTGCTGTTTGTGAATGGAAAATGGCTGCCAAGGGGCAAAACAGGCTTTGCACAAGGAAGTGGGTAAGGATCTCAGTAGGGGCCTGACTCCCCTCTGAGACGAGGCCTAGCAAGGATAAAAACGCTCAGTAAGGGGCTTGGGAACGCTGATCTAGTGTGTGTGTGTGTGTGTGTGTGTGTGAAACAGAGGCAGAAAAAAAAAAAGAGTGAGCGTGAGCATGCATACATTTCTACGCACAAGAGATGTTTTATTTGTAGTCTCACGAGCTTTCGCATTACGTTAACTAACTTATTTTGGACTTGCGGTTTTGTGTTGTGGGCTTTCATTAATCTTAATAATTGTGATAATAGTCGCACATTATGAAATGGCCCGGGGGCAACCAATAGACTGCTGTGTGAGTCGTACAAAAGAGCTGGTTTGGGCTAAGCAGTGCTGGAACTCGGATGGACAGGCATGGGATACCTCCCTCTGCGTCTCATGTACTGGATTACGGGGGTGTGAAGCAGGAAACAAACCGAACATTATTACAACGACCAGCATCGTTGCCATGAGAGGGTCCATGCTGGCCTCTTCCATTGGCAACAAGTACTACTGGGCACCTTACCCCACGCCTATCACAGTAGGGGGCGCCACAGAGAGAGACAGGCCGGGGCAAAAGGATAAATGTGCACCAGTGTCGCCTGCCAGTCACCTTTGTATGGCGATTGTCGGCGGTCTGAAAAGGTCGTTAAGGGGATTTACATAAAATTTTGCACTCCGCCCTGGGCATGTACGTAAATGTTCGATTCAATATTGAGTCAATACTACTTGAAGGTTGTTTGAGTATTTCGCAGCACAGTTTCTGGAAACAAAGGTAATGAGGTAGCTTGGCTGCATCAAAGCTCAGGTTTGGAAAACATCTGATTTTTTTTTCCCCCCCAAAAAACTTACCCAAAACAGAATCCTTCTTCCTTGATGCCACAAATTATTTGTAGGATTTTTTTTAAATGCTTCCAATGTGACCCTGTGGGAGCTATTGGTGTTGATGGGAGATGTTCTGGGACATCCGTGACAGATGGTTGAGACAAGCTCTTCAAAGACACACTTCCTCGGAAAGGACATGGGTCCTCTGGTGTGGCAGCAGTGGTGTAATAAGAATGGAAATCGCTGGCTCGAGTATGTGGGTATACTGGCAAGGTGTAAGGGTACACATAGAACACAACGTCCATGCCAGGAAACTGGATTTCCTGGTTAAGGATGACTTGGTCAGACGTGAGGTTACCATGGTCCTTTTTTTCGAATTCTAAGCACCTTCTGATGACCTACATGGAACCAGACATTTCATCACCTTCAGTGAACTCAAAGGGCAGTTTGACTGGGGTAATATCTGAAGTTGCCTCTACTTCCCTCTTTGAAACTTGACTTCCACATGGGCTATGACGAGCCATTGCAAGATGAAACAATTGTGAGGATAAAAGTAGTTCTTTGAAAGACTTTTTTGTTTCCCTCAGTGGGTTGGTTTGAAGTTGATTCATGTTTGCTATGTATACAAGTTTTTAAGGGTTGTCCCACCCCTGTTCCCTGTTTAAATCCAGCTATATCCCATGTGAGGAGGCATCAAAGACTAGAGTGTGAACCTGTTGCACCTTAGGGTAGATAATTGGTTGGAATGCACAGCATGTTGTAGCAGGGCCTGAAGGACAACCAGCAACAACCAAAATCTGTGGCATCAGAACCAAGTAAGTTTCCAAATTTGGAAATTAGGATTTTCACTTGTCATGTTGATCCCAAACTATTTGTAGTTCTCCAACATTCAGCCATCTGTGACTTTGACAAGTTGATTATGAGTGGCCCTTTGGCCTAACATGCTACCCAGGTGGTCCAAGCAGCGTGTCTTGACAACGTTTTTTTTTTTAAGATCAAAGATCATCTTTAACTGACTGAATAATGATCTTTGAGTCATTTCTAACACAGCCTTCAAGCATGGGCTCTATAAATTAATGAAGTTGTGTGATACATAATTAATATTTTTGACAACCTAGACGCTTCCTCACACATACAGACTCTTACCATTGCACCATTTGTCTGGTCATTGTTTTGATAGAGAGGTCTTCCTTGTGTGTGTATGCTTGGTGTGTGTGTGCTGCTTGACGGCGCACCTGTCCGCCCTGAGGCTGCAAAGATACAGCCTCTCATTTCTGGCTGGCACTAGTGTGGTAATACATTAGAGGGCTTGTCATTGTGCTTTAGTGAAGGCCGCTGACAAGCAATTTGACACTCTTGACAGCTTCAGAGGTGTCAGCCTCCTCAGACTGACGGGGAAATGGTCACATGAGGGCGCAGGTTGCTGCTTGAGTCAATTGGAGGTTGTCGCCCTAGGGCGCTTTGCTTTAAACGCATTCATGTTTGATTTATAGAAAATAGGACAAAAGTTGATCATGTTTTGGCAAGTAAACTCCAAATAATCATATCTTCATGATTATATTTAATGGCTATTGCACAATTTTGGCAGTATCAAAATCAGTGAAGGTTACGAGTTTAGTGGATAATGACATTAGACAATTTTTCCCTGAAATGCACATTTCCTTAGCAAAAATGGAAAAAAACCATGCACAACACAAAACAATACATTCTATCAAGTAATGTTAAATATTATGTGTGCGCTTGCATGCAAAGATGTGAAGAACTGCAGGCTTGTAAAGGCCACAAAACGGCAAACAATTTAGCTGAAACTGCACAGGATGGAAATAATGGAACAATGAATTCTAAAGTCTCAAATCCTTGTTAAGACCCTCCATCTTTCAAACTAAACTGGATCACACCAAGAATCTCCTATCCCTTTATCCTGTTTAGATCCTCTAATCCCTCAGCCATTTTCCATTCTTTCTCTTTTTCTCATTTCAAATGGCAACTGTTTGGTTGTCCGGCATTGGAACGTTGAGAATTTGTCCTCTCAGTGAAAGGAAAGTAACTATACTGAAGAAAGGAAGAACAGCTTGACAGAGCCAAGAATGCTACGGATCTCTTTAAGTCCCATAATGAGATGTTTTCTCTGCTTGGAGCTTGTATTGACATGGAGACTAATGATTTCCACAAAGTAATAGATTGAGAGAGTAATGCGCAGGGGTGGGAAAGACAACACGAAGTGGTTTAAGTCGTAGAGTAGCCAAGATGCTCAGCTCCTTCCTTTGTATGGGATGTGAAGAACCTTAATAATGTCACTTCTGTGGAGCAAAGAAGCATTATTACAGAGTTTGCAATAAATGTGGAACTCACTAAGTAAAATTTGAAAAAGCTCGTGTTAATTGCTGCAAAATAGACTCAATACAGACCCTCAGATAAGCATTCTCAAGAAATGTGAAGAGCTCTTTAAAAAAAATTGTATGAAACTTTCCTGAGGTTCGAGACCTTCCAATTAGGGACTAATGTCATCTATATTAACCCGCCGTCCCCCCTCCCTGACTTTGCTTTATTGAAGGAAGGGTGAGGGGGTTGTGACTGCCTCAATAAAAACTGCACTAAAAAGCAATTACAGTGCTGTGAAGAATGGGACTTGTCAGTAATTTGCTGTCTAAAACTGAGGAGATTGCAGGTCTGGGGCCGACAGGAATTCTGAGCCTGCAGTGCAGTGTGGGAAAAGCAGTGGGAAGGCAAGCACCACCCTTTGTGAGGTAATTACTGGAACTAGCAGGGGCCAGCACCAACCCCTGCTAATGATAACCCCTCTCATCTCCCCCCGCTGGTCACCTCGTAATTGATATACCCAATCTCACTTACTCAGGACATGTCCACAATAATGCAGATATATTTGGGTGTTTTATTCATTTTTGCTTCAAAATGCACTCAACACATCTTCAACCCCCAATGTGAGCATTTCTGGGGGATAAGTGGATTTACCAAAAGTGTACCAGTATAATTTTCATTAATCTGATTTTGTCAGCATCTGCAACGGAGGCTGAGCTGCTGCATGGAAAGATGCAAGGAAGTCAGTCGGGAAACACAATAAAACAGGGCAGTGTTTTGTTTAAAATAATTTACATTCATACATTATTGCACTCAGTTTTACTTGTAACCTGGAAATAGTTTTACAGGTTTTATTTTTCCAAAACTGATAGCTGTGAAAACTTATGAGTACACATAAGAGACTGACTAGAAATGCAGTTTACACTGTCAGCGTTTACCATGCTGATTGAATATTAAAAGCAAAAACACGTTTAACCTGTTTTCAAGTTGTTTTCTTTTCAAAAATTGCCTACAAAAATGATAAAAAGTATCAATAAATTGATGTATTTCATGTATTCATGTATTTTGGGGCAACAAAAAAAAAATTATTCTCAAATCCTCAAAAGCGAACGTTTGACAGGAATAATGGACATTTTCTGTTGTTTTACAATAAAAAGAGATAACAACAAGACTGGCACGCCACCAACCACAAAGAATTCTTTAAATCACAGCTTTGTAACTGTATAGCGACAATAAAAATCCTGATGCTGCTATTAATGTTAAAATGTGAACCCCCAGAAGGAAATGAAAGGTAGCGAGGCAGACTGACAGACTGAGAGGCTGCAGCTGGGGACCCTCATCCTACCTGCTGAACTGTTCTGAGCTACAAAGAGGTGAAAGGTTGACTAATGAGTGATCGTGTCTGCCTCCCGCTCACGATGATCTGGACCCCTTCTTAACCTCCACGCTCCGCACTCAGTTACCTGTGCATTGCATCTCACAGCGGCACATCCAAATACATCTGTGTTTTATTTTCAACAAACACTAAAAAGTGATCAGCGCTGCTATCGCATACACATATACTCACCTGTAGTGCATTAGCCTCCCCAAATCACCCTCCCCACCAGCGTTTTCAGCCCAGCTTGACTAATGTTCTCTTGTAAGTACAGAGGTGACAAAATTCCTTTGTCAGCTTCAACAATACAAACAGGCACTTCAAAAGGGGATGAGGCTGTTTTACAGCTGTCACGTCTCTTCTCGTGAAGGCTCTCCTCCTTAGAAATCTTTCAGATGAGCCATCATCCTCATCCCATGCAGGTGACATACTTTATGTGTTCCCCTCCCGGGTTTGCAAACGGGAAAATGCACAAACACAAATGTTACAGATGTTCGGACGTTTCAACACGGATGCGGGAGAGCAAAAATTATTTTGCACAGCCGTGATCAGTTGTCTGTAAAAGATCGTTCTTCTTTTCCCGTGATTCTAATGTTTATCCAAAAGTGGCAAAAAGTGACTGGTACTGTGTGATAAGCAACACGTTAAATCTTTACTTAGAATTTAGTGGGCGAGGTGTTGGACGAGGTGTGAGTGCTGTCAAGGTTTATTTATTTAGAAAACAGAAGTGAGAGCCATTATCACCCAGAAGGCATATGAATACATTATTTAATATACATTTTGATATTCTGTGATATCAACACAAGATTGTAATGTTTGTCCCCAATTCATTCATTGGACGTTAGACTGTTGCAGTATGCTACAGAAGGTTATAATGTCAATACATTATAAAACAGTTTAACCACTATTCTACATCTGGACGCACTGCCGTGTTAAAGACGTGCACTGAATCCAAGGGAGTGATCTGAATCCAGAGAGAAGAACGCCCAGACATCAAAAGACTGGCTTCAAAGTCAGTTACATAATGAAGCGCCCACACACTTCACTCTTCTCTGTACTTCAGTTTTGCTCTGTCACCTCTGCTGTGTACGGCCTACAAAGAACAGCTTTGAGAATCCTTCTTTAAAGCTACAAACTTTGCCCCAAAACATTTCAGGGTGAAATGTTAATTGCCAGCTGTGTTTCTTAGATTTAAATTTGCCTTTAAATATTTTTCCACACAGATCAAAACTCTAATTGAGCATATCACGATAATCAATAGTAATCCAGGCTTGTTAGTTTGTCTTTGGTGTTTTTTTTTGCATCGGAATGAACATCAAAAGGATTCAAGAGAAGGGAAAGAGAATCTGGCTGCAACCAAAGTGTGACTTCTGTAGGCGTATTTGCATTGTGTCATGAGAGTGTGGGCCTTTGCACCGCTCCACTGCATATATGTCGCTCTGGGCTCCTCACAAGAACATAGCTTTATTGAAATGCATGCAGTGGTCACGACTGAATGCCAGGGTGAAACTCAGGACAAAAACTAAAAAGAGGAAACTGATTGCAATTAGGCCCATTGTCTTCCATTTATATGGTTATTGGGTGATGGCACTCGCAGTCTGGTCGCGTCAAAGTTCTCACAGTCAGGATGCCATCTCGCTTGCTGCGGCTTCTGCAGCCGCCTCTGGCAACTATCTGCTAACAATGTTTATCTCACTTGGGTGACAAAGCAGCAAGGAGGGTCTGGGCGAAGGGGCCATTTCCTTAAACTAAAGCACACTGTTGCTGCAGGGCCCGAGTTTCTGTCCATCCTGTGATGTGTTTCATGTTTTCTACCTATTCTCCCACTGAGCTGGTGTGAAAAGTGTCAAAGGTCGCAGTGTGGAATGAACTGCTGACACCCTCTGAGTCACTAAACCAAACCTGAACCTGGTTGGCTCCCAGACCTTCCTACACAATGGAGTCTTCAACATGTCTTTGTTCATTTCCGGTCATAAGGAGGGGTTCAGAAGCTGCAACACTGTTATGAAAGTCTGGGAGAATGATTGCGCGCGCGTAATGAGTTCAACTCATGACAGACGGCTTAAAATATAGCTTGATGTGGAGGTGAGCGCACTAATGAATCCACATGAATAACAACGGAAGGCTATCACTTTTTGTGGTGCTTCCACTCTGGAGGGGGTGTGTATCAATCTTTCTGTGTGATAATGGGGTTAGATAGCACTGAGACCTGGCCTCTGGTGGTGACATTGTTGCAGGGCTCAAAGACTATCAGGGGTCCTGCAGCTGAGCTGGAGCACTGGTGGGCTCTATTCATACCCAGCCCCTAATCTATCTTGAGATCAGGTCTTTCTCCTCAACAAAGCTCTATCTTTTTCTAAACTCTTATTACTAAGATTTTTTTGTCATTATTGTTTCTCAAAAAGCACAGCTGGCCTCTGCAGTATTTTTTCTTCTTTTGTCCCATGACAAATCCAAAGCCTATGTTTGGGCATTAGGATCTGAACCTATTGGTGTTCATGGCTACCTCCATATACCAAGTATGTGACTGTGATTAGGTTTTTTTCATTTTCTGCTTAAAAAGCACATGAAATGCACATTTATTGTTTGGAACAGGATGAGAGCGTTTTCCTAGTCTGCACACAGGAAATATGCATAATTCAAAGGATTTTTTTTTAATTTAAAACCACAAAAATGTGCTTGAAAATGGGTTTTGGAAAAATATGAAAAAATATTCCAAAATATGAAAAAAAGAAAATTCACAGGGCACTCTGCCTATGCGGACATACATAAAGACGACTCAAATTTCCCTTTTCTGCAAACAAGTCCAATGACACCATGGAGACTTACTGATTCCTCACACTTCCATTTGTAGTGGCTATTTGCACAGTTAGGGTTAAAGACCTTTGCTTCACTTTTTTCCCCCCTCTCACTCATCAGCTTTTATTTTTGACTTTTACTTTGGTAGAGCAAAACATACAAACATTTTTTTTGTCTTTTATGACCTATACCCAAAATGGAAAAGCAGCCCTTCTGCTAAGTAAAACTTGCTTCCTTTTACAGCTCATTTTAACAGCTATTTTTTGACAGTGTTATTTATTTTTTACATACTTTTCACTCAGATTTAAATGCTAAATTATTTTCTACATCAGGAGTGGGCAATTAATTTTCCAAAAGGGCCACATAAGAAACAAGGATATCATGGCCCTCACCCCCAGCTGGTCACGGTAGATGGCTGTCCCCTCCCTAAGCCTGGTTCTGTCAGAGGTTTCTTCCTGTTAAAAGGGAGTTTTTCCTTCCCACTGTTGCCAGGTGCCTGGGGTCATTTTGACAGGTCGATTTTCTCTGTAATCATTGTATGGTCTTTAACTTACAATATGAAGAGCCTCGAGATGACTGTTTGTTGTGATTTGACACTATTTAAATAAAACTGAACTGAATTGAATTGAAACTGAGTATTGTCCTTACAGGGGCCTCTCCCTAGATAAGCCAAGACTAAGCACTCATGGTCAGTCTGGTCACTGATTCATCCTCAGCTTTCATCATTTCTTTGCTCTCATGACTGATGAATTTTGACATAAAAAAAATATATAACGAAGCTCAGCCACAGAAAATCAATCACTGACTGGTTTTTATATATATATATTTTATTTTGGTGTTACAGAGTTAGCGTTAGAAATCTACTACAGGCAGTAGGACAAAACAACACCTGTGTGCAGTCAGTGGAAAAACAGAGATGAGGTAAAAAGGCTACAAGTTACAAGTCATTCAACACCATTTCAAAACATGTATTTCGCCAAATATATACTTTCAATTACTAATATGTACATAGCATAAAATAAATAATTATAAAAAAAACATCAACTTTTAGAAATTCATAAAAACACAAGGACTACTTTGTACAAAGCTTTGGATTTAAAGACTTAACAAAAACAAATTAGAACATAACCAAAGTATCCATACAGGTGATTACTCACAGAAAAAGTGGACTGTAACTTGTATTACAAATTCTGGCTGCTGCGTAGTTCACTAAAAAAAAAAGGCCTAAAATGTGAAAGTGGTTATGGCTGTTTCATGACATTATGCAATCCAGGGTGGGCATTTCTGAATAAAACGCACATGCCTGAGATGTACCATTACATTAGCTGTAAACACACTTTATGTAACTTTCTGTCTCAGCTTTCAGTAGTTTTACACTTTCCAAATAAATAAAAAGCTGTTTTTTTTCTTGTTATTTATTCTCAAATTAAGGGAGAACAACATGATTAATCTTCGCCCTGATGTTTAGCATGACTACAAGGTAACAGGTGTGACTATAACAACATGTTAAACTCTATTTTGGTCTATTTGGTTAAACTGTATGCAAAAATTAGTAAAACTTCACATTTTAAAATTTTTTATTTATTCTTTTTTTTTTTAAAAAACCCAAACTACTTAAAATAGATTTCTTTCACAGAAAGAATCAATACATGCCAAGAATATACAAATGAAACATACAGACGAAGACAAACTGTATAAGGATCTAAACACGTACACATATTATCTTAGCAGCATTAAAACAAAGGAAGTATTGATAGTTTCAGTGATGCTGCTTGTTGTTTAGTTTAGGAACAAAAAGCCACAGCTGAGAATGATCACATACACAGGTTTTGGTCATCACATTACAGTGACTGCAAATTACACTGCAATATACAGCTTATAAAATACAGTTTTGCCTGCTTTTTTTCTTTTTTTAATTTACCATTTCTGTTTTGTTTACCAGGGAGTACACTTTTATTTGATTAAATATCAAACTAAAAGAATATTATATGAGAAAATGGGGAATACACCTTTCATAAATAACAGCTTCCCCCACATCGAGTCACATGGCACATTGCTAATACTGTTAAAAACAAGGAGAACATGCTTCATATTTATTAAAGGGACACAAGTGCTGACCTTTCACGCTCAGTTACAGCTCTCTGACTATCGCAGCCTCACGCAGGGGGTTTCTTTGCTCGTCTTTGGTCATAACTCTCGGTGACGTTTTGATCCAGGTGTTTTCCGGCGTTGCGGGAAATGCGCAGACTGCGTGTACTCTCGTTTTGCTGATGTTCAGCGGATGTGGCTTCCTGTCTACTCTCAAATAAAATTAGTGGCTTAAAGCAGATATTAACTGGTTAGCTTAAGAATTTGAGAATGTAAACACATTACAGCAAACGACTACATTCACTCAGGTGCAAGTGCATTCTTACCCAAACATCAGTAACATGTAACACTTTGAAAAGAAATACTCACACACACACACACGCGCACACACACACACACACACAACGATCGTGTGTGAGTATTTCTTTTCAAAGTGTTACATGTTACTGATGTTTGGGTAAGAATGCACT
>VUQK01033583.1:11011-26987 GCA_015106715.1 Bujurquina vittata
GTCAAGTAAATACAGTCATTGACTTTTATTACATCCTGGCATGTGCTCGTTTAGTATTGTTTGGAACCAGATGTCTGTCAGTAGAATGGAGCCTATAAAACAGCTCCGAGGCTAAACCTGTCTGAGTGAAACTGAGCTCAACGGAGCCTTTTATCAAATCTAGCAAGAACCACTCGTCTTTATATCTGACTGAAGCAGCGTGTACTTTAGTACGACACGCCATCAGATCCGATACAGGTTCACCAGTCAGATGAATCCTACTGTCTCTGACAATGTTTAGGCTTCAAACCTCAACGAACATCAGACTGTCTGGAAAACTGCTTTTTACCCTCTGAGGGCTAAGTCATCATCAGTGACAACCCCAACCCTGGATCGTTAACCCTATTTATTTATTTAATAGTTTATTTAACAGATACAGTGTACATTAATTAACATTGCTGTAAATGCACCAGAATTAGCCAAAAGGCTATTTTTCATCTGTTGTCCCTGGACAGATCTTAAAGTTGCCTACCTAAAAAAACAACAAGATTACAATGAACAATGCAAATATAAAATGGCAATAAAACAGATATAACACAGTGTCTAAGTTAGCTAAAATACAGACATAAAAAAATAAAATAAAAATTTACAACGTCTTAACATATCAGAGACATAAATGGCAGCAGGGTTGGGGTGAGGGGACACACCCTAACCCTGAGTCTAGACTGAAGAGAGATGAGCCATAAATAAATGGACAGCCACAGGTGTGCTGTAGTGGCCACAGGTGTGCCTAATAAAGTGGCAGCCTTTTAAAATGCCATGACAAGCTGTACGTCCATAGTCACACTGAGAGAAGCATGAACAGGTTCAGAGGCTGTGAATCATTTCTGTGTGTGTGTGTGTGTGTCTGTCACACACACACACACACACACACACACACACACAGGCTAACATTTAGAAATGGCACTTTAAATCCTGGAAACGGTCACGATCTGTGTTTAAATGATGGTGTGAGCTGGAACAAGAGAGGCTACTTATTTCTCCTACACAGTCAGGGACCCTGAACGTCCTCATCAGGCTGCTGCCCCCCCTTGAGGAAGAGGTCTGTGAGTGACGCAGAGGAGCAGCCAATAGGAGCAGCTCGTTATGTTAATCAGCTTTACTTTGAAAAACAGCACAAAGTTTATTATTTAACACTGCAGGGTTAGTCTGACACCGTTAGGGTCCTAAAATGGAGCGTTGGTGGTACCAGCTAACCCTGCTAACCACTGCTAACCCTGCTAATCTCATACTGCTTACAGGCCATCTTAAAATCAATGTTGTTGTTTGACAGCAATAACTGTAAAATATGTACTTGAGTCTTGAGAATACATTTATTGTGTTTCAGCTGTGTGTGTAGAGTTTGTCAGATTACATCACGATCACAAAGGAAACCGCTTAATTCACCTCCAATTAGCATTAGCTGCTAACTGGGGCGGAACTCTTCCAATGAAGCCTGAAGTTAAACTGAGACTTTAAGATGGCAGAATATCAAATTACAGGCTGATGCAAAGTGTTGCAGCTGCAGCACTAATCTGAGCTTAGTTTGGTAACATTTTAACGTGTGTTGGTAGGAACTTCCCAAAAAAACATCAGCCTTTACGGTTGTATTATTTATCTTCTAAATATCCTGCAAGTTGTCGAATCTGCAGAATGCCAAAAAATAAGAAGTTTGGTCCATCCCGCAGGACCGAAGATGCTAGTTTTACAGATTTCTACTGAGGGGCCGGGCAGGTCCCTCAGCTCCAAGGCTGAAAACTCCATGGATATAATAAATCCTTTTATCTCTGTGTGAAAACAGCATTTTTCCTTGTTTTTGTGTGTTGGCAGGGTGGTGTAAGCAGAGACCCCCCTGATCAGAGCCAGGATGAGGTCCTTTCTGGTTCCAGCACCAACCAGGCCACTCCCCCAATACCTGTTCCTGCCATTGTCAAGGTCAGTCTGTCCTTAAGCGTACTGCCATCTGTGCTTCAACCAATTCAGACCCGGTTCAGCCCGTCCGACTCACCTTCTCTGCCTCCAACAGTCTAAATCTTCAGACAAGAACCGTCACAAGAAGCCCAAAGATGTGAAGCCCAAAGTGAAAAAGCTCAAGTACCACCAGTACATTCCTCCAGACCAGAAGGCAGAGAAGTCCCCTCCGCCCATGGACTCGGCCTACGCCCGACTGCTCCAGCAGCAGCAGCTCTTCCTGCAGCTGCAGATTCTCAGCCAGCAGAAACACACTCACGCGCATTCGCAGACGCAGTCGCAGCAGCATGCGCACACGCCGCAGATGCAGGCCCAGCCTCAGGCTCAGCAGAGGCAGCCCACTTTCAGCTACCAGCCCCACCCCCAGAAGTAAGTGACACTTGTGGATGAGATGAAATGTCCTTAATCAAAGGAAACCATGTGTTGTTAACAGGATCTCCATCAAAATGGTGAACATTTGATCCAGAAATACAAAAATGTAGCAATAACTAAACAAATCTGCAGGTCCACCTTCTGGATTGTTCTAGAGCTCCTGAACGTATCAAAGAGGCTTTATTAAAATCTTCCTGACGTGTCATAGAAATCATTACCTTCATTAAACACTATCAAGAAGTCATCGGCTCTAATTAGGAAGTTATTAATAAAAGGTCACTTTCTAATACTACAAGCTGATCGTAGTGGATCATTAATATTTACCTCTGAGTATCTAATTTTTTGACAAGTGCCCTCGATAAAGAATAAAGTATTAAAGCTTCCAATAAGTTACTAATTTGCAAATATCACCTTAATGTGTGATTAATAAAGGCAATATCCCAGTCTCTTATTAGACAGAACTGGATCTGCGATGCTTGTTAGTCTCTCATAAAGTTTATTGGACCAATCACATGCTCACTGATTAATTAACAAGTTTGTGGCCACCTGATGGCAAAGAAAACAAACACAACATGACTTCATCTGCTGGTCACAGTTTGTCTCTCACTCTGTGAACCGGAGCAGCCAAGGCCCCAAACGAAGGAGCTGAAAGGCTGTAAAATCAGAAGGAATGAGTTATGTCGGTTTGAGCCATCGTTAACGCCACGACGATAATAAAGTCCTCACCTCTGCATCAGTAAACGTGAGCTCCGCCTGTCCATCTGACATGGCCCAGACTCTGCATGTATTGCAGTGAGATAATGAGCCGTCTTCCTCTGCAGGTGCTTAGAATGATGATGAGCTCTGCTGTAAGATCCTGATTCTCTTCACTTACCTGTTGCAGAGCAGCCAGTGAGCAGCTGTCGTGCGGTTCCAGCGCCCCGTCCAGCACAGCCAACAGTAACTCATCCTCTCCGGTCAAGAACACGTTCCCCAACCAAAGCAGCGTCTCACCAGTCAAACCCGGGCCCCTGCCGTCTAATCTGGATGACCTAAAAGTAGGTGTTACCAGAGCTGAAAATTCTACCAGTCTTTCCTAATCGGCACACATGTGTAACCCTAATCCTGCTCTGCCAGGTTTCCGAGCTGAGGCAGCACCTGCGTATTCGTGGCATGCCCGTCTCAGGCACCAAGACTGCCCTCATCGAGCGGCTGCGGCCCTTCAAAGACTCCAACACAGGCTCCTCCCCTTCAGGATCCTCTGACATCACCACTGCCACCTTTCCTGTCACACCCACGGGCTCCTTGTCCTCCTACCAGTCCCCGTCCTCCTCCAGCGCTCTGTCCCAGGGAGGCTATTACCCATACCCCAGCACCTCCTCCACCCCGCCCATCTCGCCCGCCTCCTCTGAGCTGTCCCTCAGCGGCTCGCTCCCCGACAGCTTCAGCGACGTGCCCATGTCTTCGCCGACACAGTTCGCCCTGCAGCCATCCCCGACCCAGCTTGGTGTGGAAGATGGCCTTGGGGGAGGAGGCGGTGGCAGCATGGGTGGGGTGGGGCAGCGGATGGGGGAGGCTGGAGGTATGGATGGCCTGGAGGCTGAAAAAGACAAGATGCTGGTGGAAAAACAGAAGGTGATCGAGGAGCTGACGTGGAAGCTGCACCAGGAACAGAGACAGGTGGGGCACTCTGCACTCAACAGCCACTTTATTAGGTACATGTCGCTAGTGTGGGGGGGCCCCCTCGTGCTTTCGCGGTTCCGTTAGTTTCTCAGAGATCCGTACTGATGCGACGGCATCACACAGCTGCTGCTGACTTGTCGGCTGCACTTCCCCTTGTCTTGTTATTTGTGCATTGTGTGTGTTGTAAAGTGATTGTTTCGCCTCTGCGATCATGCTTGTTAGGTTGAAGAGCTGAAGATGCAGCTCCACAAGAGAAAACGATGCTACGGAGCAACACAGGACACCGGCCCTCCTCCATCTCACTCCTCCATGCACCACCTGCAGCACCAGCCTCCAGCCATGATGGGGCAGCATTTCTTTGGGGTGACAATCAAGCAGGAGCCCTTGTCTTTGTCCTCCAGCTGCCCTCTGTCCTCCCCTAAACAACCCAAGTGCCCTCCTGGAAGCTGCATAGAGGAAATGGGACACTGCACTTCCTCCATTGCCAACATGGGGGGCCCGGGTGGGCCGCAGTGTATGGATACAGGTCCTTCCTCTGGCAGCCCCACCACCATGTCCACTTTCCTCAGCCCACAGTGCTCACCACAAGACTCTCCTATCAGAAATCCTTCCAGCAGCCCCCAGCCTTCATCTCCTAACAACCCCTACCTGCTGTCGCCTCAGCTGGGAAGGGACGGCTGCAGTCACCCCCACAGCCAGGCCAGCAGCAGAGCATGCAGCATGCAGGTATGATGCTTCTGTCCTTAGAACCATTTTAAGTGTTCTGTGGAGGCGTTCTGCGGGTCAGCTGATACCTCTAAAAGAATATTATTGATGTTTGAAATAAAAACTGTTTTTAACACAGTTCTGCAAAATCTGGTCAGGTGTTATTGTGTCCATATAACTGTAAAATATCATCGCACAAAAAAGTTGTGTACATGTTGTTTTTGTATGCTTTGCATTTGTTACTGTCTAGTGCACTGAGTTATTCACAGTTGTACGTTAATTTGACTAATTGCATTATTTGTGTTTTTTTTCTATATATATTCTGATAATGTTATAAATTAATTTTAAACCATTCATGTATTCCTCCAAATTGTTACCAAACATCACAGGTTTGTGGTGTTTTTACCTCTGCTGTCTAGTTTGTTTGGTTGTTTTTACGGTTCATTTAACCATAAATGTGTTGTTCGGCCCGTGCTCTCACCGGGTATCAATCTGGATAGTTCTGCTTTGGTTAGGGTCAGAGTCACTGAGGTCATACCTGGACCCTACAGAGGCTGCACAGGTAGTCCAGCTCCTCCAGGATGGCACAGCAATACGTGCCAGAAGGTGTCTCCCAGCACAGTCTCAGAGCATGGAGGAGATTCCAGGAGAGCTGGACAGGGCCGGAGAAGGTCCTAAACCCATCAGCGGGACCGGGATCTGTGTTTCAGTCCATCTGACGTCACCAGGTTGCTCCTCAGACTCCAGGAGCTCAGTGACGTCCTGCTCCAGATCTGGGAGGAGTTTCTGCAGTGAAAATGTTGTAGCTGCATCATTTTTGATTTTCAGGGTCTTTGAATTCGGCCTCTGTAGGCGGATCACTTTCACTTCCATCAAACAATAGCTTTAGCACTTTGTCCTCTTCTACGTCCATCCATCCATTCTCTTCCACTCATCCTTTCCCAGATGCAGCAAAAGAGCGGCGTCCCGCCAGTAAACTGTTCCTATCCTTCGGACCAAAGAGGCCTTCAGGGCATCTATCCCAGCTCAGCTGAGTGCGGCCTGAGCAGCGGCCACGCCAAAGCCGAGAGCCAAAATATGCAACCAAAGGTGAGTTTTGCATTTTGCAGCATTGTCACATCAGCGTCACGTACGCCATCATCTCACGTGACTGTTTTCCTTCCTTCTGTTCATTTGTGCCTGTCTCTGTGTATTGTTGTCTTTTGTTGTGAACGTCATTGTGTTCCTTCACGTCAGTGACAAGGTCACAACGCCACATCATTTTTAGAGTACCGTTTTCAATGTGATGAGATTATTGAACCGCGAGGGCCTGATCTGGGTAAACTCCCCTATAATATACTAATGTCACTTCTCACCTATTTCTCACATAGATGTCAGTATTGCCAAAGTGCCAGCTCTCTTCCCCTGGCTTCAGTAGCTCAGATTCAGATGCATCTGACTTAAGACAGCCCCCATGCTATGAGGATGCAGTCAAACAGGTAACCTCGTGCTGGACCTCAGCAGAGATGGCTGGCCAACACCTTTCTCTCCTTCCACTTTTCCTCCGTCCTGTTTTTCTCTTTTCTTTGTGTGTGTGTTGTTCTGCTCGTTTTCATCCATCGCTTTGTTTCTCTGGATACTGTGACGAACTTTATGGTGTGTGTTTGTAACTGCTGCAGTTGTGTAGTGAAGGTTATAATCTGACATCGTTTGCTTCATCACTTTGGTATATACCACACTGCCCCCCCCCCATCATTAAAGCTGGTAACAGGCTTGAATTTCACTCCTGTCCCAATTCCATTGTTTCTCTGATGGAGTTCAAATAAAGAGCCGTTAATCTTGCTGAGCAATAACGGAGCTCAGAAAGCTGGAGAGCAGCTCACATGTTGGCCCCGAGTCCCGTTTAGGCCTCACACTATAAAAGCCAAATTAAAAAGCGTATAACCAAGTGTATCTAAAGGGGGAGGCTGTCACTGTGACCACAGAGTGCTTGAAAAGCTTAAATGTTAAAATGTTGTTCCGCTGATAAAAGAAAAACTTTGTTACCGTTGCAGCAACTGACCCGAAGCCAGCAGATGGATGAGCTTTTGGATGTGCTCATCGAGAGCGGAGGTAAGCTTTCGTTACCGTCACCTGTCACCGTTGCCTGACATGCTGGACCCGCTGTGACCCTCCCTCCTCTCCTCTTTGTCTTCAAGAGATGCCAGCTAACGCCAGAGAAGAGAGGGAGCGGTCCTCTGTAACCAAAGTTATGCCTCACATTACTGTCCCCCCAGGGTGTCCCGGCCTCCTCATCCCATGGTTTCACCGACACTACGAACACCCCTCCCCCACCCAGCTCCCTTACGACCACGCAGCCAATCACATCGCCGAGAGCCACCCAGACGCCCTGCTCGGCAGTCCCGTCAGCCGCGGAGGGGAGGTGGCGCTTCTTAAAATGGCTGCAGAGGACGGGGGCCGGGAAGACGAAGGGAAGCGTGAGGGTGACCGGTACAGCAGCCCCCACAACCACCATCACTCTCACCGTCCCCAACAGGACAAAGTTCTGACCAACAGAGATCTGATGGACACGTCTCTCTCGACTATCGGCAGCAAGGCGTCGGGCAACCCCGAGGTGCAGGGCATGGTCAGCATGACCTTTAGCGAGACGCCGTGGGAGACGATGGAGTGGCTGGACCTGACCCCACCCAGTTCTGCCACTGCCTTCAGCATTGCCCCACCCAGTGCACCCAGCATCTTCAATGCAGAGTTCCTGGATGTAGCAGACATTAACTTGAACTCTGCCACGGACCTCCACCTGGAGCAGTGGTAAAAACAGCACTGCCCCCACCCCCCCGCCCGCCCAAAGTGCTGGTTAGCATCACTCCAGCCATCAAACTCAAGACACCAGCTTGAAACTAGCTGCACGGACCTCTGATTTTAGCTCCGACGATACCAAAGACCGCTGAGTTCAGCTCGTCACACGTTGCATCGAGTACTCCAGTACAAATACTGAGGCCAGAAAGTGACCTGTGGACTGACTTACTGACTGGGTGGGGTCAGGTCCAGCCCCGCCTCACTGAAATGTGCCTTTCACTCCAAAACCAAAGACCTGGTGCTTTATTCTTTTTGGACAACGATGCGCACAACTCCCACCTGCTTCAACAGCGGACACACAAAGGAGTGATTACAGTACTTTATGGCAGCATTTAATGCAGTATCAGTGTTACTCCACCTAGACTTGAAGACACAGTATACTTGTATACTTTCTGAGTTATAGATTTGTACTGGAAAAAAAACCCAACCCTGAGAGGGCTCACCAGCAGAATTGGATCGCTTATTAATGGCCACATTGTAAATATCACAGCTGACGAGTTGCATATTTTGTCAGCCGTGTGGGAGACGATACAAACAGCAAATCAAGCGCTTTATGTAATCAGTTCAACATTTGATGTAAATATGATCTTTTTTTTAAACTCACGGTGCACCTCTAGCTTCATAAACACTTGTCACAGTTTGCTTGAGCTTAGAATATGTGTGTAGGTTAGGTCATGCATTTGAAGGAGTTTTTATGCACTATTATCCACAGAATGACACCACAGAACGTTAACGCCGATCAGTTTATATCAGCAGCCAGTCGTGCCTTATTTGCAACAGCTTTTTATCCTCAAATTAGAAAACCAGCTCCCCTCTGACAATCGGATCAGTGTTGACTATAACATAGTTTCAAGGCTCCGACCAAAGGAAGTTATTGTGTAGTTGTAAAAATCTGATACATTCTATTTAAAAACAAAAACCCTCTTTTTTTTTTTTTAAATCATTAAAAATGTCAGCATTTGTGTTCCCGGGCCAATCGCCTTTATTTATTTTGTGCTGTTGTATTTATGTTTGATCCTGTATTTATACTGACATTCCTCCGATTGGGCCTCTTTATGAATGACCAGAGTTTATCGACCGCTGACATTTCTTCATCATCACTTCTCTTAATTATACAAAGTGAAGGAACCACTTTGAAAAGCCATGTTTTCCTAACTTGCCTTTCTTTTTTAAAAAAAGGATAAATGTAATATATTCTAATTTTTACTGTGAATACTGGGTACTAATAAACACGCTTTCACTGAAGCCAGCAGGAACCCTTTAAGGTTTCACTTTTGATTAGCAATTTTCTGTATTTTTTATGAACTTAAAAACAATTAAAAGTTAAGGAAATGGCTATAGTTACTTTCTTGCCGAGACCTGCATGCACCTCTATGTGCTCACTGAGGTGACGCTAGCGGTCCGTTAGCCTGTATTGCATGAAGACTGAGAGCTGTGGACCGAGTGGGGGTCCCACTTAGACCTCTTTATCCTCATCGGACCACCACATCTTTTTCTCAGGTAACATTATCTGAGTGGGCTCATTTGTCACACTGAATAATTAGTTAAACCCACATAAACCCTTTGTACTGAATACAAGTATTGGACTAAATATCCTTTTAATCAATACAAAAAAAGATTCTGACCATAATTTTTCATGTTTCATGCTTGAGTAAATGAAATCCCATTCAAAATATTTTAACTGTTCTAAAATTGACCATTTTACAGAAACAGCTGTTTTTCATCATAATTCAACCCCCCAAAATAACGCTGACCAGGCTGCTCCGAAGCTGACAGCGGTGCTGGAGGTGTTGGCTAGACGGAGCTGAACAGGTTTGATCTGAGAAAAGTGGAGACATTATTTCCAGTAATATCAAACATTGGCTCATAATTCAGTTATGTCGTCTGTAAAACTGGGTCCCATGTTGTTGTTTTGACCAAATTCAGATTTTTTCCTATTCTGTAATGTTGCACTTGCTGGATGGCCTCTCTGGTTACATGTTAGCCATTCCCCTTTCTGAGTGTGTGTCAGGGCTCACACTTGACTTACTGTCCTCTTCTTAATCATTTTGGGTTCATTCTCAAATATTTCTCCCTAATCAAGAAGAAGTCATCTGACATGATTCCACGTTGCTTGGCCACTGACTTGCTTAAATCGTGTAAAACTGAATAATAAAAACAAACAGTATTTTGCCTGCATCCCTGTGTACTACAAAAAGGCAGCAATAAACTCATCACATCAAAATAATTTTGGCCGTTACTCTTTGTTCATGTCCCAAGTACAAGAAACACACAACGCACGTTTTCAGTCTTTTCCATGGAAACTTTATTTGTAACCATCGATAAAGATACAATAGAATATTCATTGCCCTTAATATTATCTTATAATCTAATATGAACATTCTAGTAAATTGCAATTTATACAACATGAGTCACCAGCGTCAAGTTAGCTTCCTGGAAACGCGACAGAGCAAACCGATCTAGACGGTTTGCAGCTGAGCGGCGCCCTCTGTGGGCTTTCTCTGGGGTTTGCACCGTTTGGCGTCACAAATAGAAAGGAGAGCTGACTTGACCTCAATGAGGGAATCGTGTCGCCCTCCCAAATTGGCCAAAAGTATGTAACTTTTTAACAACCCACCCCAACAACGGAACGCCTGTAAAAGTCCTCACAGCGTCCCAGACTTAAAGGACCACCATCCGTCCAGTTTGGTTAAGTAGCTAACGAGTAGTGTGAGATTTGGGTAACTGGCCCCGCCTGGTACACGTGGCTTTCTGAGAAGGAATGACGACGGGTGCATCTCAATAGTCTCCAAATTGTGGCCTCCTGTTGACCTTCGCCCGCTGCACTAGTGTGTTAAACGCCAGCATATCAGGACTGACGAAGGAAGACGAGTGAGGAGCGCATTCTCGATTATGGAGATGCATCCAAGTTTAGTACGTGGTTTGGCGTGGAAATATTCTATCATCAGTGCAAGCCACACAGATATGGCGAGAAACATGCCGAGTCCATGAAGAGTCAAAAAGCAGTGACTGTGAGGACTGAGCTTCCTCCTCTGCTCAGTTTTGTAGTTCGTATGGAAGTCAATTTGTGGCTTAGCAGCATTTACAGTCCTCATTTTTGTCTTTTGACAAAACTCTCATGCCGAGACTTTTAAAAATGTACTTACTGCTACTGCGTGGCAGCACGGTGCACCTGGGATCAGTGTG
Source organism: Bujurquina vittata (assembly GCA_015106715.1). Lineage (NCBI taxonomy): Eukaryota > Metazoa > Chordata > Actinopteri > Cichliformes > Cichlidae > Bujurquina > Bujurquina vittata. The sequence continues at coordinate 21,761 of VUQK01033583.1, forward strand.
GATGAGAAGTTGAACTGTACAGTGCTGTGACAGGCTACCAGCTGGGATTAAAGCTCATTCCCAAACGGAAACATTTTTGCACCAGCAACCATCCTTGCTTTGACCACCTGTGTTTAGGACGGAGCTTTGCTGATCCTGGCAGCTTCTGCTCGACAGACGTGCTATATACATACACAATTACACAGGCGGACATAACGGACGTCTGCAGGAAGCTGCAGCAGAGTGTCTTGTTGCATGTTCCAGCTACACAAACAGACTGGTTCTATTTAAACTGTGGGTCAAACTGATGAAGGGCCAACCAGAGGACTGTTACTGTAAATGCTCAGGCGACCTCCCACCTGCCCCAGGGTCCTGCAGCGGAATAAGCTAATGTAGCATTTAGCCTCTTGTGTTATCATTTGGCCAAAGTCACAAAGTTAAGCATCCATTTTTGGAGAAGTTATTCCCTGACGACGTCCAAGCAAGAGCACCACCGAGCGGATGTTTTGGTAAAGTCGGTGAAGGGGAGTGTGGAGGTTGAAGGCTCTCGCCACAGCACACCTACGGTGTGAATTTGAACATCCTAGGTCACGTCATCCTTGAGCTACTGCGTTCACAAGGTTTTCAGATATCTTGACCTCTGACCTTTAGCTGAAGGTCACTGAGATTTTCCGTAGATGCCTCTGCGCTGTGGGCTCGGGTTATGGCCAACGGGAACGTTTTTATGGAGCGGACGCCAACGAAAAGCCTCTTTCAATAACGCCGAGGTTTTGAGAACTTGTTCAGTGTTTGGACATCTGAATGAAAGATTATTTCATGTGAAATACAAAAAAAGATTTTTAGCTCACCTCACAGTAGCTCTACCGTTAGCTAAAAAACAACTTGTTTTATACAATATGAACAAATTAATTATTATGCATACACATTTATGTTAATGCAAAATAAATCTTATTTTGTGAGGCATAAAATTGGTCATAGTGTAGCTTTGCTTCCTGCGGATGCGTCCTATCAAATGCTTCATCTCCATCCTCAGTCCTCACTGTTCATCTCAATCCGTACTTTGACCTTCAGCTGAGAATAAGGATCCCGTTATTAGAGGCTTTGTTTAAACACACATTTACATTCAAGTTGTACAAAAAGAAGCAATGTTTTTGTCTGCTTGTTACAATTTTATATTTGCAATTTTTTGATGTTAGCATATGCTTTACCCTGTTTTGCTAATATCAATCTATTTAACTGGCAGTGAATACAAAATATTATACTGTTAGATGGGAATTTATTCATTAGTATAAACCTTTAGATTTTTTCATACATTTGACTAGAACTACATAATTTATTTTCTATTTAATTAGTATACCTTATGTTGCCATTTTCCCCCTAATGCACACAATTATATAACATTCCCGATATTCCCATTTTAGCTAACATTTCCTACGATGGCAGCTGGAGTCTAACCTGCAGCACAATAAAGACATTTTTGAGGTGTAGCCGACACATTTGTTCACTTTGTATCTCGTGAACCAAAGTTTTAGGAGTTCAGTTATTCATCTTGTAGAAACCAAATGGTGTCATCGTTTTGGCCTTCTGGTGTTCCACTGCAGCTTCAAAGAGGGAATTCTCAATCAGAAAACGAGATGCTCAGCTTTGTGACTCAACGCAATGATAACAAAAGACAAACGTCAGTTTTCCTAATCGTCTATCAAGACAACTTCTCACAGATTGCATATTTGGGGTGGGGGGTGGGGGGGATAAAGCCACACTACCGAATCCATGAGCCTTTCAGAAAGAAACACTCGTGCACACTCAACCATTTCGCACGAGTGAAGGTGCTCACAAACTGTTTCGAGTGTCTGTACATGTCACCAGTTACAATCCATTTTTTGTTCATACATCATGAGCGTCACTGTTGGACCTTTTATTTGGTAAAGTCTGTATTCGTGTACGAGTTCAAGTATATATATTTCATATATGTATGTTTACTCTATTCCTTTCCCCTCACATACACAGATGCACCGCATTTACGAAGACAAATTCTCTCCAAGTGTTTCTGGCTGAAGACGAACGAGGTGACGGGAAAGGTTTGCTTCGGGATATTTGTCTGATTGCACGGAGCGACTTGGTTCCTTTGTTCTTTGGAACGTGACAATAAAACAATGATCCTAAATAACTGAGGGCTGAGATGTCAAACGTCGCATCACAAATCTTAGTGTCCACTACGCGCCCACCCCTCGCCCTGCCCCCCCTCCACTAACTGTCAGTCAACATACATCGGCGAGATGGGAGAGGCAGGGATCTGATCCAGGATGCGACACACGTAACTGGCGACGTCCACGGAACGCTCCTCGTACATCAGGATGAAGGGGTGTTTCTGTGGGGAAGGCGCACACACACACACCCTGTGTGAGCTCATTTAAAGGTGGCTTTAGCCTAAATGCTCAAAGGTTGCAGGGCAAGGGTGACATGTGATTACTAAAAATGATTACAAATAAAAGAAAATATTATTTTAAAAGGTATTTTAGACTTTACAGAAATAACGGTAGAAAATCTCAATTTGAGGTTAATTAGAATTGCAACTCACCAGAAGCTCCCGATACTTTGGCCTTTTTGATTCATCCTTTGTAAGGCTGCACAGAAAGAAACACGCCAATTATTCCAGTGTGTAATATTGGAATGTCCCAAAATCAGAAATGTTCTTAATCGCAATCAAGTTTCATGTGATCGTGCTCACCATAGGTTAACAAAGTTGATGAACTTGGGGGAGAACTGCCTCTCCTCAGAGTTGCTGAGCTGGGGGGGCTCGCCTTTCACCACCTGTGTCAGCTGATCGAAAACACTATTCCACTTGGGGTAGGGAAATCTTCCTGTGGCCAGCTCGTACTGTAACACAAAGGGACTGGTGAGGCTCCCACAGGGGACTTTTCCATAGAACACGTAGCTTGAGGAAAGCTTTGGTCTTACCAAGGTGATTCCCAAACTCCACACGTCAGACCGGACATCATAGCCTTGTCTGGAAGCACTGGGGTCTATCCTTTCAGGCTACAAAACACACCAATGGGAACATTCAGCGATAATTCAAGTCAATAAGCTGAACTCAATTTGATCAGATTTTTGAAGCAGTCCTCCACAACAGTCCCAGTTTCTACTATGTTCAACCCTTCACACCTCACTGACTGCATATTTCTCAGTCACTGCTGCTGATGACTTACTGCCATGTAAGGCCTGCAGCCTGCATCTCTGGTCTTGGCTATGGAGTCCACCAGCTGACCGCTGATGCCAAAATCACACAGTTTGATATTCCCCTTTCGGTCCATAAGAATGTTGGAAGGTTTGATGTCTGCAAGGACAGTAAAGGACAGCTCAACTACCATGCAGCTGCAGCAAGAATGCATTACTAATAATATCAAAATAAAAACTTACCTCTGTGAATTATTTTCAAGTTTTCTTTTAAGTGGTTCAGTGCTTTAACGGTCTGTTGAAGAGAACATGAAACCTTTGGGTCAGTTTTTGGACGCCGTGCATGCTACGGGCAAAATCTATCATGAGAGTATCAAACAGTTGCTTACTGCTAATGTGATCTTCCCTAATATTTCCTCTGGAATGACATCATCTAATGCACAATATACATATTTGTAGAATTTGTCTAATGAGGTAGACATTAGTTCCATACAAATCCAACAGTCCCCCTGAAACAAAGAGCAGAAGGTTGGTGAATGCACGGCTACATTCAGACAGCAGAGAGGACAGCGGGTGTGTCAGACCTCTCTGAAGAGGGCGCCGTAGAACTGAACGATGTAGGGACAGTCGCTACTCCTCATCACCACATCGAGATCCATCAGCAGCTGCTTCTGCTCCTTCTCATCCACAGTGGAGCGAATCCTCTGAGGCACAAAACACACACGCACGTTTCACTCTCACGCATCATCAGTTTTAGCAGCATGACGAGCAATTATTGACCTCGGTACACAAAGCAATATTTCTGACAGTACAAGGACACGAGTTGGAATAGTTTCCTTGGTAAGTTCACCGACTATCACCACGTGTGTGCTGGGTTCAATAAAAACAATGCACATTAAGTTTGGTTTCACTCAAGCCAGTCACGTGTGCCACAGTGAGGAGAACATCAGCGCCCCTTTTTGGCCTTCATTTTAATCTCTCTGGAGCTCTTCCATCCAAAAACCACCTGCAATGAGGCCCCCATCATTCAAAATGATTCCAAATGCAACCATGTCTTTGTCCTAAAATCAGCACATACAACAGGGGTATTCAATTAATGCAGCGATGTGGCAGTGGCGCAGTGGGTAGGCGCTTGCCTTTCAGCCGGAAGGTTGCAGGTTCGAGCCCTGTCCCTGCACTGTGTCCTTGGGCAAGACACTTAAACCACATTGCCTAACGGTAGCGCCGCTCTCTGGCTGCATGACCGCAGATGAGTGATCTGAAGCCCTCATTTCGTTGTGTGCACAATGAGTTGAACTTTATTTATTTATTACTTTTAATTCAAGAGGCCAAGGTCTGAAAGTCCAACTGTTTAATCTTATTTATTTTTATATATATATATACAGACAAAATAAATGAATAAACAAGCAGCTGGAATGGTGCAGTGGGACAGGTAACTGTCTTTGGTGCAGGAGGTCGGGGTTTGAATCCCGACCAGGGCATATTTCCAGTTAGGGAAGCAACTGCTATCGTAACTAGAGATTAACGAGGTACAGCACAAACGCTACGGCAAGGGGGAGCCAGGACGACAGGGCGGGGGGGTATTTCATTACCCTTTTTGATTCATTAGGATGCCATACTCTGAGGTTGGGTACCAAGCCCCAGTAACTAGTACAAAGAAGATAGCAGGATCATGGCTAAGAAGGAAAAATGATGCTGAAGTACTCTCTGAAGATCTACTAGAAGACGTGGATGCAGTGCATACTCTCTAGCGGCGGGGGAGCTGGCTAAAGCTGCACGCAGAATTAATAATATGTAGATGTAGACTAAGATGTTCTCTCATGTTGACGCCTAACTGGATGCAACATCTCTATAGTAGATAAAAAAAAAAAAGTGTATTTATTTATTATAGTAGAAAGTGTATTTATTTATTTATTTATTCATTCATTCATTCATTCATTCATTCATCGTTTAGCATATAGGACCGTAAATGCTGCACCAGTAAAACAGAAAGCGCTCAACAAGATTTCTATGGTGATATCTTCTGTTGTGGTGTTGGGCTTCGGGTCCGCATCGAGACACCATCTCCACCATC
>VUQK01033585.1:16845-29800 GCA_015106715.1 Bujurquina vittata
CTCACTGCTCACGGGGTCACAGTGGACTGCAGGTGGCTGCATTTGATGACTGCTTTTTAATAAACTTCACCCGCCCCCCCCCCCCTCAGATTACAGGCTGCCTTACAGGAAACCAGAAAATGGTGCACGCACTTGAAGACGTCCCTAAAAATCGTGACGCGTCAGATAAAAGACGGATCTGTTACATCTTTGGCTATTTCTTCTTCTTCTTCTCTTAAGAGAAAATGTGCAAAAATGATCAGGACCACCAGGATCCCGAAGCGCCCAAAACGTCTGCATGCATCAAGCTAAATCTCATCCAGTCTCACACAGCAGCCCTGCAAAAATCATTAATAAACCTTTAGGAATTTCTTTATGAGCAGTGTTCAGTTTTTGATTGCCCCCATTTGGAAAGGTGCTTCTAAGGTGTTCTGGTTCTTTTGCAGACTGTATGGTTTGCGGTGCTAGCGAGCTACGTGGTGCTAATAGCTTTTAATAGCATTTTGCCGACCATTTTGTATTATTGAATTTTTATAATGGCCATAAACGTCTATGCAGGAATGCTGCATTAAACTGCATTAGTTTTACCAATCTGTACCCAATAAAGTGACAAAGTGCAGCTCTGCAGCCACTTCTCCAGAGTTAATTTAACAACTCTCTTACACAGTCTGAGCTAAAGATGGTCATTAAAAGTTTCACTTGCAAGGATGCATTTTATTACTGTGGTAATAATGATGATACTGCGTGTACAACCTGCATGCATTGTGCTGCTGCCATGCAAGAAAAGCCTCGAGTCTATCACCTGTTCCTATTAGAAATGAATCACATCACAGGGTATTTGCATTTTTTTACTGGATAGAAACTCATTTTAAAAACGCTGCTAATTAGCCTAATGTTTGCTCGGTTTCATAAGGTCCATGTCATTTATATAAAGCCATTTCACAGCAACGGTTGTGTCAGGGTGCTAACAGAACATGCACACACGGGCAAAACAAAGCAAAAACCCACACATCGCAGTATTCAGCAATTAGGTCAGAAGGTAGAAGAAGACTTACAACAGCAAGCCAACATTTTGTGTGACGAACAAATGCCATTAGAGATCCCGGCTGTTCCCATTCGGGTGAATGGCGTCATTCTCAGAGGTTAGCTGCAGTCACTAAAGCAGGTTGTTAAAAATCATGAAAATATAGTAAATACAAGCACCGCCTTCATTCACATCTGTACAAAAATGGATTTGAAGTTTGTGTTTACTCGTGAAGCACAATAAGTTTACTTTATTTGCAGATATAATAGCAGAAACAATTTAAGTTAGTTCTTGTTTGTGAATATGGACCCGTGCACGCAAAGATGCACATGTATGTAGACAGCCATCAACGCGACCTTTCCCCTGCAGCACGGAGCAGATGGCTTATCCAGTTTATCACAGGGGTGCGTTTTAACCAGCCTTGGCTCCCTCAGCAACTCTGAATGTTAAGTGAGAAGTTTCAAGTAAAAGTTTATAATTTATTCCTGTTTAGGTGAGCCATCGTTTTAATCTTCCCCGCTAAACTCCGTAAAGCAGTAAAAGAAGTAAAAGAACAGGAGGAAACTTTTCAGCATCTGGAGGAACTTGCTGAAATAGCTGGACAGTAATGAGACAACACAGACATTTTGCTGAGGCAGGTAGAAATCTTCACTCCAATTAATAATAAAATCTCTCACACACACACACACACCCCTCCACACCTCATCTTCTTATTATTAAGGGACTGATTTTAATTCATGCTCAGAGGGCGTCGAGTTCTCATGAGAAAACCTGCAAGAGTTGCCAAAAGGAGGTCAAAGGAAGTTGAAAGGGCATCAGTCTCCGACCTCTTTCCCTCACAGGTGATGTAGCTCGTGTGTTTGTGCGCAGGCACCCGTCCACAGATCAAAGTGGGACAAGGGTAAAGTTACTGTGGCCCTTTATTAGAATAACAAATGACCGGAGGTCAGTAAAAAGGGGGCCCTCGAGTTCAAGTTAATAATACGAGACACAAAGAGAAAAATCCATGTTGGAAGTTCATCCACAAGTGTGTGTGTGTTTGTGTGTGTCAAATTTGAACAGTGTGTAATCCTGTGTGTGTGCCAACACTGATTTATGTAGGAAAACTATTTGTACCGGCTGCATTAATGAAGCGCCACATGTGTGCAAAGCAGCATTAAGACGTAAAAGATGGGAGTCTGTGAAGTAGTAATGTATGTATATATATACTAATTTTTCTTTATTTACAGTCGTGTGAAAAAGAAAGTTTAAGGATTCTCTGAAGTCCCGGGAAAAACTAAGTACACCCCATGATTCCATAGTTTGGTGAACCACCTTTGGCGGCAATGACTTTATGGCTCTCTCACACGGTCTTTAATTAGCACGTGGCATCAGTTCATTGAGGTCATGCACATGGAAACAGGTGCTCACACCTGCTGACGATCAGTTCATTAAGTGCATTTGATGAGCAGCACCTGGCTGCTCGTCCATGGAAGCAGTGCGGGTACACTTCACGACCGTTTGTGTGTCTCTGATAGAAATGTTTACCATTTTCTAGTTAGTCATACTTCAGATGAGAATTAGAAGATTAGTAGTTTTTAGAACTTTTGCTTTGCTTTTTATTACTGAGCGTGTATTTGCAATAAAAGCAGGAGAATACAAAAAAGTGAGAATCTTGCTGTGCGCGCGTTATTACAGGGAAATTGAATATGCGAGCAGAATATCATGTCTTGTAGGTTTTCGCATTTTAGGTCAAACTAATGCCAGCAGCTGTTTATCTTCAGTTAACTTGAAGTCAGGGCGATGAACAACAAGCTTGGCTGCATGCGTTGGGAACAGAATCCAGTTATTTTGGGTAGGACTGCATGCCAAACGGTTTCCTGGATCCAAATGAGGCTGCAGGTATCCAGCAAAGACTCTTACAGGGGACTGCACCGATCCAAGAAGCAGTCCGGCACATAACCGCTAATAAAATGGCAATTTCTTGGGTTTGCACGGCCAACATATTCTCCCAGGTTTCCAGTCTGTGTTGAGCTTGGAGAGGAGTAAGCTCGTCAACTCGTAAATGAAGGTAAAAAGAGATTCATCAGCTGCTGGCACTCTAATAGGAAAAGAAATGATGATGACATAAGTGTATTTTATGTATAGAGGCTATAATATATGCTTTTGTTTGACTTCTTATCCACTACATTATAACGATTCCTTGAACAGATGCAGTGTTTGCCTCGTGGGGCAAACCTGCAGGGAGAGTGAAATTCATTTATAAGCACTGACTTTACTGAATTTATTGAGCTAATTTACTTTGCAGAGCTACTTTATTGTACTATATTCAGTTTCTCACAGTGTTTTATTGTAGTTGATTTAAATTTGTTTGGGTTTTTTTTTGCCTTTATTGTATTGCAGGTTATTGATTTTTGAGCTCTTTGATTTGATTTTTTTCTATCTAATTAAGCTATTTTTTTTTGTCATTTTTACCTTATTGAGCTTTTTGTGTTTGTCCTGTTTTATTTTAATTAGTTGTTTTAATGTTATGCTGCTGTCACAGAAATGACTTAAAACACTTTTATTGAGTTATAAATGATATAATTTAATCATTTATAAAGCACTGATTGTAAATCCTAAGAGGACCAGAAGATTCTGCTTCTTTCTTGTTGCCATCACCTGAATGGTGCACAACGGGTCAGAGAGTGCATACTCTACAGTGGAGGTCAGAGAGCAGTGTGTGTGTGTGTGTGTGTGTGTACAGGCATTTAGAAAGACAGAAATTACTGGGAGCACTTGCACCACTAGAGGTGAGAGGAGGTTAGACAGCCTAGTGAGCAGCAGTTTTGAGTAATGACCAATGAACTGGCTCAGGTCAAAGGTTACTAGCTCTGAGCAGAGTAACCTCGAGCCTGTTCTCTGGCAGATTTGTGGCTTGGCAGAGCAGTGAAAACCCCACCCCGATAAATCTTTAATACCTGCTGCCTCATAGAATCAGAGGTATGATAGATTGGACTAGTGCTGAGTAGGTGACTGCCGTCTGGGAGTGTGTGATACAGGGGGGAGTGATTGACTGGAATTTAGAGGAAACTGGCCCAAGTGTGTGGTCTGACAGGGACTGATAGCCTTTGTAACATCATTCTGGGTCACAGCAGGGGAGGCCTACACTCTGCCTGGGAGGTGAGGAGGGAGGTGCAGCAGCAGTGTGGGTGAAGGGATAGATGGCTGTTCTGAGAGGATTATAGAGAAGTTTTTATTAGCAGAGTTTTGTCACATTTATAGAGGTGAAACACATTTCAAGTGCAGAGTGCGAGCTGCTTATCGCAGATGGGTTTTAATCAGATTAGAGACCATTTGTTTGGTTTCAATTTGACAGTTCCATAAGCACGTGTTCATCAAAAAAACCACTGTGGTTTACACCAAACCAAGGCTCTCCATCCACAGTTCAACCACCCCTTACAACCCGTAACTGTGGGAGACATTCACAGCATGTAGACTGGTCCTGATAGATTTGGTGACTTTAAAACCTGGCATCAGGATGCCACTGGACTGCGCACCAGTGCACAAAGCAGCTCCACAAAGACATGGAAAAGCAAGTTCGGTGTGGAAGAACTGGACTGGCCTGCAAAGAGTCCTGACCTCAACCCGACAGAACACCTTTGGGATGGATTAGGCCGCAGACTGTGAGCCAACATCAGCATCCGACCTCACGGGCTGCTCCTGCAAGAGTGGTCATATTCCCATAAACACTGCTAAACCTTGCAGAAAGCCTTCCCAGCAGAGCTGAAGCTGTTATAGCTGCAAAGGGTGGGCCCACATCATATTAAACCCTGTGGATTAAGAATGGGATGTCATTCAAGCTCATATGCGTGTGAAGGCAGACAAGCAAACACTTTTGGCAATATCATGTAGCCTCCACTTCTCTGCCTCGCTCCTCTACGCTCGCTCTCCCCAGTGCTCTGGCTGACTGATCAGGTAGCGTGGCCGCCAGCCATAGCGATGAATACTGGAAGGCCTGCAGGTTCTTCAGCATGCTGCTGCGAGGATTCTGCCAAAGTCTTCTAAATATTCACATGTTGCTAATTCAGTTGCATCAACTTCAGAGTCCACTTTAAGATTCTGGTTTAGACCTTCAGAGCTCTGAATGGATAAGCGCCTTTGCAGAGTGAACCTTTATGTCCATACATGCCCATGCAGGTCCCTGAGGTCATGTGATCAGGCCTCATAACAAGCTGAGAACTAAAGCAGACAGAGCAGCAGTGGCCCCCAGAGTCTGGGACTCTCTCACTGAGCCTGACATAGGAACACTTGATGATCTCGTTTTGAAAAAGAAAAAGCCAAAACTCATCTTTCTAAACTTGCTTTGGAGTCATTGTTCTAACATTTGTCTTGTGAAGCACTTTGTGATCTCTTGAATCATTACTTACACTGCATGCATCATCCCACTCACCTGCAGTACTTAAAGCCTTCGCTGTCCATTTTCTCCAGATCGTCTCACCTGTCAAAGCGATCACGTCAGGCTTCGGAGGATTTAGTCTCATTCAGCTGTGTGTGCGCACCTTTCGTCACATCTGTGCTCCCCAGGACCCTTCAGGTGTGTGAGTGATTGCCGTTGTCAGCATTCTCTCGGAGTGAACTGGACCCTATCTGGCAATCTCGGATCCCTAATTGTTGTCCTGTAGCTCAGTAAGAGGAAACGGACTCTGCTAACTCACGTGTCTGCCCACTCCACAGCCTGTCAGGGCTGACTGGACTTTCTGATTTCTCACCCCGCCGTCTTCTTGTGGGATCCGTCTGTCTGCTGTCAGTTTGGCCCACACAGTGATTGCAACCTCGTTATAGCAGCTGTTTTGTTTGTGTATCGCAGGGAAATCTCGTGTGCCACAAGAGAAATATTACAGTTTTAAGAATAGTTTGTTTTTGTCTCTCACTCCTCCTCCAGACTGCCCTCGGCCTTCCTTTGGTTCGGACCCAGGAGCTGCCAAACCACTTAAGACGCTTTTGGACTCTTTTTAAGGTCAGTAATTGTTGTGGTAATAATTCATAATACAAGCTGCAACTAAAGCAGCAAGTACCTCGTAAGTACATGTAGCCCATAAGCTGGGACTAAGGCCGTAAGTACCCTATCCGGTCTTTAAGTGGTGACGCAGAATTCCATTTCCGGGTCCAAACTCTGCCGTGTTCAATATGCAGCAATGCTGTGTCCCTCGCTGTTTTGACCGATCCGAATGTAATAGCGAACAGTGACTGGGCTACCATTGCTGTCCATTTAAGGGCATCTGGACCCAGAAGTGACGTTGGACTTAAAGACCGGATAATTCCATTTAAGTACCCCAACTAAGGCCATAAGTACAAACTACCCTGAAATGCATGTACTTATACATGTATTTTACAGAGATATATCCGTTAAGTAAATTTAAGTACTGCATAAGTTCCGGGATCAAGGCTTTAAGCGCCCTGTAATTTTATGGATTCCATTCACAACACTTTAAACTCAAAGTTCGCAGCTTTATTGCTGCAAACAGAGCTGGACAGGGCCAGCAGATCGGACAGCAAACAGAACTGGACATGGACAAGAGAGCACACAGGGGGAAGGAAGACAATGACAACGTGCACAACAATACACTGGGGAGTGATTGGAAACAACACAGCTGGAGACCAACAGGAGCACCCAATCACACTACTGGCAGAGAAGGACGCAAAACCGATGCAAGCAGACAAGACTAAGGCTAACAAAGTAAACGAGACTGGACACAGAAGCCAGGGAGGCAGGCGCAGTAATGCAGGGAGAGACTTCACTGGACCTGAGATTAAATAGAAATGAACGACAACCGAAATACCAAACCATGGACCACGATCCCAGACACAGCACACCAAAGGTCCAAACCTAGAGCACTGGGTCCTAGACCCAGGACCCTGACCCGTCCTGTTTGCTACACAAGGATCAAGAATATTGATTACCATCTGTCAAATTAGAGAGGTGTTTTTTTTTTTCCTATTGTCTTTTAATATCATGGCTATTGAAAAGTCTCAAAATGACATAAAGATACAGTTATAAAACAAGAAAAGAAAATAGTTTGTTGCAACCACAGCGTCTGAACGCACAAACACTGGGATGCAGTGAGGAAGCTGGAAAAACGCTGTGTGATGTGATGGGCTTCCATTTCTGCTGAGACGTTCAGATGGTTGAATTCGACCTAAACAACGAAAAAAAGCAGCGATTTCTCCTGCTTTGTGTCAACAAGTATCACTGCGGGAGTGGGGCAGGTTTTCACTGTGAGCCCCCTCGTCATCCATGTTCCTGAAAGCAGCCGTACGTCACGGTGTCAGATGATTTTTAAAAGGCATCTTTGTTTTTGCTTTAATTGAGAGGTTTAGATAGCTCCTTTCTGAAGCTGGCACTAGATCTTCTCCCGTACCATGTGACCTCAGCTACAGTATTCAGTACAGTCATCTTGAGTTACCCTGCATTTCTTTCTTTGTTCACTAGCAAAACGGGGAAAAGGTGCAGCAATTTAACAAAATGTGCAAACATAAAGAGAAATCTAGAAAATAAGGCCAAAACAGTTTGAGTTTGCACAGTTCTCACCACCTTCAAAGCCAGTATTTGGTACGAGCACCTTTCTTCTTCAGGGCAGCCGGAATTTTCTCAGGCGAGCGTTCTCGTGATTTCTTTTAGTCTTCAAGAGTAGCTCTCCAGGCTTGCTGAAGGCTGCCTTTTGTCACGATGATCCCACAATTCTACAATTTAGTTTAAGTGTTTTGAAAAAAAAATACACATTCCTCTGAAAATGGTCAGGTACAAGGACTGGACTCAAAATGAGTGAAAAAGCAGCCGGTGTCTAAAGAAAAGCTTTGAAAGACCTCCAGAAATCCTTATTGCTCAAGAGCACTTCTAAAATCACAAGAAAGCCTGGCTCCTTGGAAGCCAAATAGAGCCAATCAAGGGCTGACTCAAGACCTCTGAGCAGCACTGTATGTGTCAAGCTACACAGCTGCATGTGTGCGTCTACTGCCATTATTGTCGCAGGTAGCGCAAAAGCCTCAATGGCTGGAAACACACTTTCATTAACACTTAAATGCAGAACAGGTACGAATGTGCAGTTTTCTAAATGTCACTGCAGTCAGGGAGGTGACGCGGTTGCGGGTTCAGGTAGGCTGTGGCTAATCGCAGGCGTGAATGCAGTAGATTAACGTCTGGGAGGGAATGAAGAGAAGCAGGGTGATTGTGATAGTAGATGAGGATTGTGTGCCAGAGGAAACTGGGGCAGCCACAGCTTGGAGGAGGTAAGCCGAGTTAACCACTCACACACACTCACATGTGCGTGACAAAGAGAGAGCGAGAGAAGGGAGCTCGACACCTGAGAGGACAGGGGTACAATACTGAAACATCCAAACTTCTCCCCAAACAAAGTGATGGTATAAAGTTTTCTCATTAGTACCACTGACTGCGTACGATATCTAAATGAACAAAGCCGGCAGATAATGTTCATCGGCATAAGCCTATTAGTGCATTTAAGCCAATACGCAATTAAAAACTGTGAGTGATGCTATGATACAATGAAAGAAATCAATCCAACATTACCAATTAAAATGTGCGAATATGATGTCATTGTGGCATTTTGTGCTAATTTACGGCTATGCCCTTTCAGTCTGGGATGCTAATCCATTTGTATTAAAGCTAATCAACAACACGGTAATGAATGAGTGGTTATTGTAGCGTGGGAATAAAGAAATCATCACTATTCCCTCTCTGTCCTTCTTTTTAGCCCACTTCTTTTTCTGTTCTTACCGACATCTACATTGCTACTTTCTTCTCTTTTTCTGCCTCTCCTCCCCACCCGCCCTGTGAAGCTTATAAATCACATGGTGAAAGATTGACCCCTCTGGGAATGTCTCAACCCGCGGCTCGGAGCAAGGGTAGCTCACCAGAGATGACTAGTCTTTGTTCTGAAACCACATCACAAGGGAATATTTACATGAAGGGCACAGATCCCTATCATCCGGGCTTGAAAGAAGGGAAGAAAGGGCTATACTCAGAGAAATAGTCCAAGGACAATAAAAGGCTACAATAACAGATATTTCCAAGGGACCAAATTGCAGGTTATATTCAGACTGAGACCTCTGGAGGGACAGAACACAACGATCGTCTCTATTTATATTTCGGCTGTGTAACTTCACTGCCATCGAGGCAAATTGTGTGTCTTCGTTCAAGTGGAGTAACTCAGAAAGTGAAGCATGTTGCCGGAGTTTGAAAGCCAAGCTGGAGGAACATCGGCCTGCTCTCTAATAAGTGGCTTATTAATAATACAGGCCGAGACACTCTTTGCAGACAAGAGCTCGGGTTAACTCCTGTTTCACACAGTAAATTTGACACTTCAGCTACCAATGACCTTCATCCCAACACGCCGCCTCACTGCTTTCTCTTGCCGGCGATCCACGGCGGAAAGCTTGCGAACGTGACACGCTGCGAGGGGCTCGCACCATCCATCACACCTCGCGGGAAACATTGCGGTAGCTGTCACACAATCCCAGACGCACGTTTCACTTTTAATGCATTTATCTCTGTACGGGAATGCCAAATGCAACAAGGTCACCTCGAGCCATCATCACAATTTGCCAAAAGCTCCCTCTGCCATAAGTCACTCATCCCAGGCTTTCAACGCAGTGGGATTAAGTATTTATACAACCCAGCAGGGATTCACAGCTAGCACAGGAGGAGCAGCGCAGTTTAACACAACGTCAGGCAGTGTTATCACCTCATTGTTAACGACTACAGACATCACAGACATCCAGGAGATAGAAAGTTGCCACACATACGGCGCACTCTCTTTGGTTGGACATTTATTAACCAGATTGCTTAATAAGGCGTGTCCTCGCTTCACTGCGATATTCAGCGGTGAAAAAACAGCACTAGAGAAACTGAACACAACACCTTTTTTCCTCACTGACGTGGATCAAGTACGCCAAGGGCTGCACTTTGAACAGCTTTAATAAGATAACTAATAGGGATAAATCCTTGTTTTTAAAAAATCTGATTATTAAGACTGTTAAAAGAAAGCATTAAAATTCTTTTTATACAGAGTTCAGGTGTCGTAGTTCACACAAGATTTGCCGAAAGGATGTAAAATAGCATTTTTTTTAGCGTTTGTTTTATTGGAAGGATTTAGTTTCTCTTCCGGGTCTTCAGGGGCCACACCGAGATGGTTCACGGGCCACCTCTGGCCCTCACAACATATTTTGCCCCCTGTGGCACGCATTGATTGGTCTTTCAGACGGAGCAAGCCACAGCTTTTCACTCAAAGTGATCGTTCCACTAAAAACTGTTTTCAAACCTTTAACACATTGTAAATGAATAATTTATTTAAAAAATGTCACCACTCATGCAGCTGTTACCAAGCAGGCTGCAGAAACCGGCCGTCGGCTCTTGCAAAGCTGGGAGCTTTTGGGGGTCAAGTCACTTAAGAAGACAGCCTCAAGTGGCGGTTTAAGGAACTGCAGCTGCTGGCGTTTCCACACAGGCTTCATTCTTGAGGCGTGAGTGTTGCTGGCTGTGCTTCACCAGGTGCGCCTCAGCGTTTTCAGCCCTGCTAGAGGCGGGCTTCTATAGGTGGCTGTGATGGCCAGTCAGCAGCTGGGTAACCTCTTCGGTCCAGATTCAAATTTGTCACACAGCCATAAGATGTTCCCTACAGACTTTGCACATCTGTCACAAAGTCAGAGAGAGCCCCGGGCACGGATGCAGGTTATTAGACAGTAACAGTTCTAGATGCATGAAAACATCAGCACAGAGTGGCTTTACAAAGTCGAGGATTGCATCTGGTTTGCAGACTTCAAGTGTGTGATCCGAATATGCCCATGTATAGACATATTTGTTTGTGAATATCCCCTTGAAGCTGGAACAAACCTCTCTCGGTTAAATGGCCAATCTACAGGCCGACCTTTAGCTTACATCTGGAGAAATATAAACATCGCACAAAGACACAAAGATGCTTTGAAGGAATCTATGAAAACCGACACTGAAGTCAGTGGAACTATAAATTAGAAGTCACTTGCTCAAAACTGCCCTTGACAACATGCATTAGGCTTTGCGGACTACTGGGGTCTCAGATAAATAAAAAGAAGCAAACTCCCTCGCTAAGCCTGCCTGCAATTGCTTTTCTTTATTAAGTGGTCAAAGGCAAGAGCTCATTTAGAGGCCTGAAGCTTCATTCTCCCTTTCCTCAGCGCCTTCCCTCCATTAGCTTCAACATCTTCTGGGAGAAAGAAATCTGGAGCAATAATGTACAATGCACAGTGACAAGAAATAGGACTTTTTAATAAACAAAAATAAGAAGAAAATCCTGCCAGGAGACAGGACCTGCAACCTTTTGCAGGTTGTCTGTTGAAAGTGTCCTGATCTGTATTATACTGTAGAGTTTTTGGGGGGGGTCTGCTCCAGATAAGGGTAAATAAAGCCTTTTATTGCCTTGATTCCTTCAAAGATAGACTCAGCTGTGTAATATAGCCACCGAGATGCCAGGGGATTGAAGCCAAATAAGAATAGCAGCAAGGTAAGGAATATATCATATGAAGATTTTTTTTTTTATTATTATTTTTCTTTTGATGATATTGATGCAAAGAATAGCTTGCGAGCAATATTGGAGTATTTCTTTTACTATCCCAAGGCCTGAAAAAAAATCACCTAAAATCGGGTTTTCGACTGTTATGCAATACATTGATTTTATTAAGAAATGCACGGGTAAAAAACAGACTAACTCTGTCTTGGGCTGATTATATGACGATGACATTATTAAAGGTGTATTTTGGGTAGAATATATGTTGATCCCCTGCAGGCTGTGCTAACGATTACACCTTATCTCATAACCTGCAGACGTGTTGCCCTGTCTGAACTTGGCTTGGTAATAAGGTCATACTGTATCTGACAGCAGTTTCCCTTCATCACCTCCATCTGTCACTTTAAGCACTGGTTCACATACAGTAGCCCTGACACATATCGATTCAGTATTGAAACCGCTATAGGCCTCGGCTACCGATCAATACACAAATACTCTAACAGCTCCGAGATAATTCCTTTTCTCTAACATGAGGTCCTCAAGTGGTTCAAATACTCTCCGTTGGCACAGTCGAATGCTCCCCGAAATTACTTTTTTATTTATGCCTTATTAGCAGCTGTGTGATGATATGGCGTGATTTATTTCTCAAATTGCTCTTTCTACTTATCGACATTTTTCTGACAAAGTGCCTCGTGCAGCACACACAGCCACCTGTCATGAGGAAGGTCACAACGTTTGTGTCAGTTTTCCACCACCACCCGGCTTGATGTGCAAGCTGCTGTGTCACACGGATGACTGACAGGTGCTCCCCCTCCACCTTTAATCAACACGGCAGCTGGTCTGCAAACTTTCAAAGAGTTTGGGCCAACAGACGTCGATGGGAATTTCCTCACAGACTTTTCCGAAAGGAGACGAAACAGCAGAAGAAACGCGTCATCTTTTATCAACAGGAACCGGCAGCACACCAGTAAGAATGGAGGTTAGGCAAACCCACGTCAGCTGCAAGGCAAAATTTTAAAAAATAGACAGCAACACCGGGCACACACAGGCTCAAGAAGGAATCAGTTGTTGAATGCTGTGTCTCAAAGGGATGCGGGGATTTGAAGAGCTGAAAAGCCAGCGCAATGTGTGGCCGAATATGTACAATCTGCAACAGAGCACGCAAACCAAAGTTGGGCCCAGCATCACGTGAGGCGGCACAAACAGCCACCACACACCGCCAAAACCGCTGACCCGCATGTCTTGAAGTGAGAGGAGAATCCATGAAGTGAAAATACTTTGACATGGAGTTATCATGTTCATCAATAATCAGGCCCCATCTTATCTTAAAGACCTCATAGTACCGCATCACCCCAGTAGAGCACTTCGCTCTCAGACTGCTGGATTACTTGTGGTTCCTAGGATACTTCAGAGTAGAATGGGAGGCAGAGCCTTC